>BGNK01005360.1:7956-19896 GCA_003297005.1 Symbiodinium sp. clade A Y106
GGGGGGGGGGGGGGGTTAGCATATACATATATATATATGTAAGTGTTCAGACAAGTAAGTACGTATTGATCTGAAGAGAGAGAGGGAGGTCTGTGTGGGCTTGTGTTTGTTCATAGGAAGGATTGGTATACATCCGGCTGTGTTCCATATGTGCGCCCGAGTGTAGTGGTCACTATTTGTGCGTGTCATTCAATGTAGTGTATACATGTGCAAGACTCTACACCGTTTGCAGACATATAAACTGGGACATGGTAAACGTGCAGATGCTTTTTGTTACAGGTCCGTTCCATGATATTGCCATAAAGGTAGTCTTACAAAAGTTCAAGGGGATATTCAATGCTATATGATATGTAGAAATCTGCCTATATGCGGGTGCATAGACCGAATCATGGAGAAACATATCCGTTGGCCCGTGTAGAAAGCGACAGGCTGCCGACTATCACGTTTTTCAAAACATAAAAACTCGCAAATCAAGCGCACACACACAAAACCAAACATGAAGGTTTTCGAAAACCAACATTTTATGTGAACAAGAAAACAATCATAACATAAAGCAGCCCGCCAACAACAAATACAGAATCAGAAAACATCAAAAACGTGCACTCCCACAGTCCCCCGGACCCCACATCATATAGGTCTGCAGTTTTGCATACCATGTCGTGTTATATGATATGTTCTTTTACTTCAGCATACGTCATTGTACTATATAAGATTGGGCTGTGGTTCATTGTTCTATCCACTTCGTTATATTAGTTTTTAGGGTCTTTATGCTTCAATATTTTATGTTTTACATTTTAACCTGATATATTGTAATTGCACCTTCAGTTACAACGTAGTCTGTTAGATTATTATACGTTACATTCTTTTGTTGTGCTATATCGTACTACATTATAGCATTATGCTATAGCATAGGGCCAATAAGTTGGCCAGTTGCAGCCCAAGGACCTGCCCTGCTCCAGTTCCATGGAGAACGTGTCGTTGAACTATCCGCGGCCAAAGCCAGGGTCGCTCGGTCAGAATCTGAAGATATCTTAGTCTTGAGTCTTCCTCTATTGGATGCGGATGCACGGCCACAAGCACCGAAGCATCCCTTCCTTGAAATTTCGAAAACAACTTAAGGTTTTTTCTCTATCGGAATCCGAAGCACCCCTCCACTCTCCCCCAGCTGCAACCTCGGGTCCGTGCCACACAGCATAATTCAGGGGCGGGAGCCTTGCTGAGAGTCCTGGTGGTGAGATGCCATTGCAAGGGTTTCTGGCATTTGGGCCCAGGCATCTCGAATCAGCATTTGTTTCGGGACCCTGTTGGGGGGTTAAGCGGGGCGGAGGGCCGTCTGTTGTCTGGAGATGCAGCCAACGCGGTCTTGCAAGTCACACTTGAGTTGACGCAGAGCTTCGAAAGGTACTACACCTCTTTCGAGAAGCCGATGCAAGTCTACAAATGCAAGGCTGGGCAATATGCGGCGGTTCCACAAAGAGCGACATGTGCAATTTTCGGCTTCTCAGAAGCACGTTCTGTAGAAGTCCTTCGATGCTAACGTCCAACAAGGCCGAGCAGTCACTCAAAAGGGGTGCTGCGCGCTGCTCGCGTTAGCTACCGATCCCTTTGTAAACAACATGTTTGAAGCTAGATGTTCACTGCAAGCCAGGACAGCATCATTTGTCCTGGCAATGCAGTGGGCCTTTGTGCGCCGAACGTCTCTCGGCCTGGTGGATCAAACTTTGATCGGCAGCTTACCCACATCGCCTGCCGTGGGGGCAGGGTTTCAACCTTGGCGAGGTTGATAGCTCGCATTCGCACGAAGCGGCTCCCGATCTTTCCGTAGCGCTGGGGAGACTATCCGACTATCCGCTTCGCCGTATCTGTGAAGTCCGAAGCGC
Organism: Symbiodinium sp. clade A Y106; assembly: GCA_003297005.1. NCBI lineage: Eukaryota > Dinophyceae > Suessiales > Symbiodiniaceae > Symbiodinium > Symbiodinium sp. clade A. Next base: position 9,837 of record BGNK01005360.1, read on the forward strand.
GACAGTGGACGTGTAACCCAAATATCCAATCAGTCGTTCCCAGAGCTGTGCAGTAAGTTGGACAAAGGACAATTCAAGCCTCTCATCCCCTCCAAGAGCTGTGACGGGATCCCTCAAGTTCAAGCGTTAATATCCGGCGGCTGGAGCCAGAGAGCTCGCAGCTTGACTCTTGTGTTTCGTGTTTATCGGCATGAAGGACGGGGTTGGCATTTAAAACGAAGTCTCCGGGATTCTTCCGCCTTTGCCAGGCACATGGTATCGCGTGCGGGCTGTGCGAGGCGCGACCGGGAACTTTCAGCCGCATCTGAGATTTGAACGAGTGCTTCCAAGAAGCATGCCGAGTTGAATTTAGAATTCAGACATACCCTGCGTCTGTGAGTTCCATGGCGGCACGAGGTTCTTGAACACTGCAAGCGCATTCGGCCCCGAATCTTCAAGAGAATTTTCGTGCTCTCCAATCTGTTCATGTTCAGACTTAGACCTTTCCATGATGAGAACTTCGCTTTCAACAGCACAGCTTTAGGATTATCTTTAATTAACAAGTAGGATGACCTGCTAGCTGCACTGGTAGGATTTAAGCTGCACCAAGGACCCAGAAACTCAGCTGATTGCATTACTTATCCAGGATGGCTACTACAGGAGTGTGGACGGCTACTGTGTCGAATGCCACAGCCTCAGACTCTCCTGCGTGACCGGTGGTTGTTGTCACTCGCTTCCATGCAGCAGCACACGGCTTCAAGCACTCGAAGGCGGTGGTGTCTTCAAGATGCCGTTCGTTCCAATTGCTTCAATTGTCATGGTGCCCATCGGTCTCATGGCGCCTCGGCTGTTCTTTGCCCTCTTCGTGCTTTCCCCACCATGTTCCCCCGGTCGCGACAGCCAGCAGCCCCTCTCTCCTGAGATCATGATCAAGCTCGGCGGAAACAACGACGTCACCAAGGGACAGCTGATTTGCCTGCACCAGTGAAGGATGCAGCACGTTCAGCGTACATGAGCATTGCTATTTTTGTCTCGACCGCCAGGCCACATACCTGTTAAGCAACTTCTACATTTACGAACGTTTCCAGCGGAGCACCCCTCCAAGCCCAACTCAGCTGAATGTCTGAATGTCTCTACCCTGCAAGTATAGTCAACCCTCTCAACAGCTATGTATCTGATCTTGGGTCTTCCAGAGGCTATCGCCGTTCAATGAGCTGCTGGGTTTAAGCTATGCAACTTGGCTGGCTTTAGGGTCCAACCAACGCCCTGGCTTCTCCACAGCACCACCAAGGTTGGCATCATTTTCATGCAGACGTTGGGAACCAACATCGGCAGCTTTGCCGAGAAGTGCTGAGCTCTTGACACTTTCAGCTGTGCTACGGCATCCGAGCCCCAACACATCCCATCATAACCTTGCACATCTCACACGACTGGTAGGACCTTTCGGGAGCTTCTGTTTATTCTGTCTATTCCCCGGCCCAAGCAGTTTACTGTTGGGCAATATACAAGAGAATGCTGACGATTGCGACCCTTGTCTCCGCTTGGCCTCTTGTCTCCCTTCATGTGTGCGTGTGTGTGTGTGTGTGCTGGGAGTCAACTTCAATGGTTTAGGGCCTTCAGTGGCGCACTTGTGGTTGAAGAATTTCCAAAGGCATCCTTGCCATAGGAATCTTGAAAATAGTAGCCGCACGCATTGCAGATCCCGTGCTGTTTTGCACCAGGCATCATGCCATCCGCCCCGACAGCGATTTCAGACGCTTTCAGTTGGACTCCTGCAATTTCGGAGCCCGGGCTTTTCTTGTGGGAGAATGGAACGCTTTACTTGTACAATAGGCAGGCTTGAAGTTTTGGCATTAGCACGACCCCTGTATAACCCCAAAGGTCAATCTTCAGCTTTTGGTTCCCGTAGGAAACTGGGCAAGTAGAGCTTTCAGTCATTTTGAAAGCCAGCTCCTAAAGGATGTCTTCTCTGCGTAAGGTTGCCATCGTCAGGAGGGTTCAGCTGTGCTTCAGATTCAGCAAGGCGCCAAGATGCTGGGAAGGTGCAGAAGGCATCTGAAGTGGAATGGCATGATTTGGTCACGGTGACTGCTTGCAGCTATGTTGCGTTTGGTACCGTTCACGGTCGGCGGAGCATGCCACGGCGTTCTTAGATCCGGCACGTTTGCTGAGGACATCGCTTCGCAATTCCGATTATCATGTTTCGCACCGATGAGCTACTTGCATTGAGCTGGCCCTGCCTCCTCTCGTTTGATTCCGACTCTGCTCTTCCTCTTTGAACCAGGCTCGTGGATCGGTGAAGTAGTTATCTCTGCATGTCTTGCCAAGGCTTTGAGGTTGAGTTTACCTTGAAGCTCCTGGCGCCTATCTACGGCGCTTTTCTGTTTGGCGGCATGCATCTGGGACCAATTGAACGGTTCTTTTGCTTGGCATGGGGGCTCCAGTGGGGCTCTCGCTTGAAGTGATAATGGTCGCAGCAGCGGGCGTGTGAAGACGTCGCACGCACAGGCCAATCGGTGGACAGGCTGGCAGAGAAGGTCAGAGGGTTCAGTCTTCCAGGTTTTTCGCTGCCTGTCTATCTGTGTTTGTCTGTCTCTCTGACTCCGTGTGATCGCCTCTGTGTGTTTGTCTATCTGATTCTGTGTGTCACTGCGTCCGTCCGCCCTTGTGTGTCAATCCGTCTGTCTTTCTATGTCTTTGTCTGTCTTCTTTGACGGAAAGACCACGACAGAGACGGCAAGACACAGACAAGACAAGCGCACGGACAGAGATTGCGACAGAGACACATACAGAGACAGAGAATGGGACGAACGGACGGACAGACAAACCAACAAACAGAGGCACACACGGTCAGGACGGACAGGTCCGTTGGCGGGGCAGACTGACAGACATCGATGTGTCCGCGAGTGAGAGGTGGGCAGCCAGAGGCAGGCAGGCAGAGGCAGCCAGGCAGGCAGGCGCTTGTCCATCTGTCTGTTCTGTTTGTCTGTCTGGCATTGTCAGACAGAAACTGGTGAGAGAGGGATGAATCTAGTGTACTAAGTGGCAAATGGGTAGGTCAGCCACGACGAGCCGGAAAAAGCCGCACACTCCTATCTTTAGCTAAATCTCAATCGATTGCCTTCGTTGACTTATTCATTATCCATCTCAATCCACCTGTATCTACCGAAGGACCTACGTCTCCGCCTGTTTCTCACTCTCTCTCCATCTCTGTCGGTTTGTCTGTGTCTCTTTCATCTGTCTGCCTCTCTCTCGCTCTCTCTGTCTCCCTCTCTCTCTCGCTCTCTTTGTCTCCCTGTGTCCCTGTGTGCGTGTCTCTGTCTCTCTCTCTCTGTCATTCTCTGTCTCTCTCTCTCTCTCATCATGTACCTCGCATAACCTCGTACTTTAACCCCCTTCGGATACCTACTGGTCAGAGGTTAGAGGTTTCTGCCGTCAGATACTACCCGTCCCCGTCGGATACGAACTAATTAAAGGTTAGAGGTTTCCGCCCCTGCGCAACCTCCGCCCGTCAGCTACCCGCCCACCTCGCATCTGCGCGTCAGCAAGCTCGGCGTCAGCTACCCGCCCTCTGCGCGCCGGCCTGTCAGCTACCCGCCCTCCGCGCGTCAGCAACCTCCGCCAGTCAGCCGGCTCGGGTCCGCTCCGCTGGTCAGGAGCCTCCGCCCGTCAGCTACCCGCCAACCCGCGCGTCAGCAACACCCCCGTCAGCAACCTACGGTACGCGTGTCGTTCTGGCTGCGTACTCTGTTCAGGGTGCTGATCGCATCCCCGCCGATGAATTCGAGCAACTGCTTCAGCTCGGCTTTTCGCCGGATGGATTCATACAGGCGACCATGCGGACGGAGATTGGCGAGCTCCTACAGTCGCCTTGGTATTGGTCACTGAAGCAGTGGATCGCAAGCGAACCCATGGAACGCCGGTAAAGATCTAAAAACATCATAAAAAATCTTCTAAAAAACGGGCGATCGCGGCCGGGTACCAGATGAAGAAGTCTGTCGTGGAGCCCTTGTTCACTACCGAGCTCCATCCTTGCGAAGCCATTGCTTTCGCCCTGAAGGTAGTGCACCCCATCACTAAAGATGCTACGCTCGACGAGGACTTGGTCAAGGCTTTCGAAGAACTTGTCCGCGATCCTGGTGCCGTGCACGATCGCCGGGCGGCTCTTCAAGCTCACTGGCAGGCGCGCCTTGATGGACACTTCGGACTCGCTGCTCAAACAGGTGCCGGACGCTCATGGCCATGGGCTCCTTCTTCCACGTGGTGCTCTGGCGGGAACTTATGGAAGCTGCTCAGCGTGCTGATGTGGACTTGATCGATCAGATTATGTCCGGCATGCCGATCGTGGGCGAGTGATCGGAAGCCTGATGCTGATCACCTTTCAGTTTCAGAGCTTCGCTCGCGGGCCTGGGAGTTTCGTGCTAAGGTCTTCGTGCTGCGCGGGCTGCCCCCGTCACTGAACTGAACATTCTCCTAAGGTTTGGGAGGCGACGCTCGGGGATGTGGAGGAAGGTTCGGCGGTCGGTCCTTTGATTGACGAGGCTGATGTCTGGGAGTTTGTGGAGATGATCATTGGATCCCCATGCAGCGGTTCGAGGTGGTGCAGAAGAACAAGGTGCGAGGAGTGGACAGCGCCACCTCCAACGGGATCAATATGGCATATGGGCAGGGTGGTCACTGAAAAGCTCGAGCTCCCTTCAATGGATGCCCACGTGGCGGCCGTCAAGTGGACCCAAGAAGCCCCTTCGTGGCTTGGTTCTGGAAGAGCGGAGGGCCTATCGCCAGATCCCGATCCCCCAGCTCACAGGAAGTGGAGTGTAGTGGCCCTGATGGATCCTGAAACGGGCAAGGTCTTCTTTGCGATGGTCGGACATTCATTCCGCCTGGTCTCTGCCGTCTACAACTACAACCGTCGTTCGGCGGCGATTACGGACATCCTTCGGCGGGTGTTCACTGTGGCCGCCTTTAACTTCTATGGTGACAAGTACGGGTTCGAGCCAGAGGACACAGCCGAAGGGGCGTTCGCCCAAGCTGAACAAGTTCATTGGTGGCTAGGGGCAGGTTCGACCAACAGAAGCTGCAGCTCTGCTCCGACCCCACGATCCTGGGCGTGACCTATGACCTCGATCAGTACTTGCTAAAGATCAAGAAGTCACGGAAGCAGGCTCCTCGACGAGATCTCCATGATCTTGGAGCTTTCGCCGGGTCAGGCGGGTAAGCTTCGTGGGAAGCTGATTTTCGGGGCTTCCCAACTCTGGGGCAAGATCGGCCGCGCCTTCCTCAGGGCATTATCTGGTCGACAGTGTTCCCGAAGGACGTCTTCCACAGATCTTTCGCCGGCTCTGATCTGCTCTCTTTGCAAGTGGCGGACGCTCGTGATGCATGGACCTTTTCGGCCTCTTCCCAGCTCGGGCCTAGAAAATCTGACGTGCTGGTGATCTTCACAGACGGGTCTGCTCCCAATTCGAATCCGAAGGATCGGTCTTCTGAGATGATCGGGAGAGTTATGTTCACCAGAGACGCCGTGCCAAGGCAGTTCTCGTCTGGAGTGTCCCAACAGATCATGTACAGATGGTCCCTAGGAAGACGCAGATCTGCATGATCGAGCTTTTGGCAGCGGTCGTAGCTATCCAAACTTTCCGCGAAGAAATCCGCGGGAAGTTGGTTCTTTCGTTCATTGATTCCGAGCCGGTGGAAGCAGCATTGATCGAGGGTTACTCCGCCAAGGAAGATGTTTGCGAGCTCGTAGGAATTTTCTGGGAGCTTGTTCTGGAGCTCCGCTGCTCGGTCTACATCGATCGTGTCCCGACTGATTCGAATCCAGCCGATAACCCCTCTAAGCTCCCGGCTGCTCAAGCGTGAATTTTGCTCGTTGTTGTAGGGGGTCAACAGCACCCCACGTAGTTTAGAGAAGCTCGTGCCGCATGGTCCTGGATCTTCTGTGGATATTTTTGCTGGGCCTCAACTTTTTCCTTGTTTCGGGTCCATTGCAATGCCTTCAATTTACAACAAGATGCAACCCATTGAAGGCACAGCAAATGACAGCACGACAACGGAGCAGACGACGATGCCACGATCCGACAACTTTCCAGGAGGACTGTGGATCAATGGAATCCGAGTCGACGTGGCTGGCCGCATTGCCCCAAAACGTGCAGCTCAATCCAAGGAAACTGCCGAAGCCAGACAACCAACTAAGCAGGGCCCNGGCCGCATTGCCCCAAAACGTGCAGCTCAATCCAAGGAAACTGCCGAAGCCAGACAACCAACTAAGCAGGGCCCCGCTGCCGTCGACCTTCTTGCCATGGACTAGCTGGCGGGCCGACACTCCGGGAGGCGACCGCACTCAGCTGCTAGGGCTAGTGGATTCCGCTCCCAGCATGGCCTCCAGTTTGCTACCGACAACCAACAGGATGATATTGCTTGGCAGAATAGACAGACACATGCATGAATGGAGCCTTTTCCCGGTAGGCGGTACCGGGCGAGTGGTCTCCACTCCCAACAGGCGCGTTGATCAGTGCTCCGGCCGCACAAATCTACCCTGGCTGCTTCCAGGACCGGTCCTCTGGACTGTACCTCAAGAGGCGCTGATCGGTCTAGATCCGGAGTACATCTTGTCAACATTGAAAACCACTCTCGCTAAGGTCTGGCAGCCACGGCCGAGCAGACTNCCAGGACCGGTCCTCTGGACTGTACCTCAAGAGGCGCTGATCGGTCTAGATCCGGAGTACATCTTGTCAACATTGAAAACCACTCTCGCTAAGGTCTGGCAGCCACGGCCGAGCAGACTAGAGTATCTCAGACGCCGCTGTCTCCTGAGACGCCGACAAGCCAGCTTCATATCGACTAGCATAATCGGCGTGACTTTCGACCAGGACGCAGGGCGAGTGGACTCCGCTCCCGGCCGGTTGCTGAGCCTTGCACTACGCTCAGCAGGGATTGCAATTGTTATCGTGCTGAACGGACAGGTACTCATGGAGGGGCGAGTGGTCTCCACTCCCAACAGGAGACTCACACAACGTACCCACCACAGCAATCCATCCTGGCTGCCTTCAGGATCTGCTCTCTGGACAATCCNGAACGGACAGGTACTCATGGAGGGGCGAGTGGTCTCCACTCCCAACAGGAGACTCACACAACGTACCCACCACAGCAATCCATCCTGGCTGCCTTCAGGATCTGCTCTCTGGACAATCCACTACAAAGGCGCAGGGAGAGTAGACTCCGTTCCCGGCCGGTCACTGAGCTCTGCATTGTGTCAAGAGACTGCCACTGTTGTCCTACCAAATGGACAGGTCTTTACGATGGGGCGGGTGCTCCCCGCCTCATATAGGCGACATCGACGAATCGACAAACAAAGCTGGTGCCTCTCGCTTAGGACGAGACGACATCGTCCCGTGCGGCTTTGATCATTTAACTCACGTTGGCAGCAGATACCCTCACATGGTGAGATGGGCTCACAGCCACGTTCACTTGATCTAACAATCATCCTAAAAGATAACAGTGCCCGCCTGATCACCGCTACCACAACAACTCTCCCAACAGAAGTTCATAGAGAGTTAAACATGGCTCGCAAACCGCTGCCCGGCAAGGCAGGGCCAGCGACACACCCACCGAGGACAGCGGTCTCCGCGCCTCGAGGCCGCATACCGGGCACGCCGATCAACCTGCCGGTACGGAGGAACAGTACAATCCGGCCTGCCAACACGGATCTGGGCACTGTGGCGGAGGGAGCAGGCCTGAGCCAGGGCAGTCCAGACAGCCTGGATAGAGCGCTGGATGAGGCCTCAGACAGAGACATCGACTCTGCCGAGTTTTCTGCTCTGTGGCCTTCTGCATCAGAGGACGAAGCAGACCGGCGATGCCCGCAGCACTCTGAGGCCAGTAGTTCGCAGCAGGTGGTCCAGCAGGCGACGGCCGATGAGCATGGTGCAGAGACGCGTCTGCGGTCTCCGCTCCCCGGCTGGTCCGAGGCCAACGACACACTGCAGGACATCTGGGACGGGATACATCCTCACCATGCTACAGATGACACAAGGATGCAGGATGAGGGCCTGCGGTCTCCGCGCCTCGCTCCCGATGGAGCTAAAGGCTCCAGCAAACGTAGCCGGCATGTGGCTAAAATGCTGGTCCGATCAGGACTCAGATGCCNCCCCCCCCCCGCCTTCTATCAGTGCGTTTAGACAGCCTGAGCATGGCCGAAACCAGCAGGCATCACAGGTCAAACAGCACGACCGGTCTCCACCGGGTCAGCTGGGGCCTCATGTCTGCCCACACGCCGTCAAATCACTTGCTGCCATTGCCTACACCCAGCAAACATCATGTACGTGGGAGCCGGCTTTTGACTCAAGCAGAATTTTCAAGGTCAGGACATGGAGGGGCACAAGTCGCTGGACGACCAGCCGCTTATATCCTTGGTGTCCAAGCCCCAGAAACAGAAGCCACCAATGGAAGGGAGGACTACAAAGATCAAGATCAAGAAGCAGAAGCAACCCCATGAGGAGCAAGAACCATCGGCCAAGAAGCCCCGGAAGTATGCTGATGGGCCAACCAGTGAGGGGGTTTCAGGATCGGCAGGCTCCATACAGGGAGACAGCCCCCTTAGGTGTGCAGCGGTGCGGGAGGCATTCGCAAGACTCGTCGTCGCTCGACTTCATGGTCGCCCGGACCCCTTCTAGTGAGCTCTTCCGACACGGGCTAGCGGTCTCCGCCCCGTGGACTTTTGCAACAGCGCCCAGGCTACAAAATGACTGCGAGAGCAGCGCATGGACAAGTCTGTACCGACAGCCTCCGATCATACTTGCCTCTGCAATTAGACCGTACACCCTGCCTGGCCAGGTCCCACCAGGACGGACAACAAATATACATTCCAGAGGGAAAGTGGTCTCCACCCCCGGTCTGGACCTGAGAGTGCCGTGCATGCAGCTGTCACCGGGTTTTCGCTGGGTACGCTCTCTTGACCTTCCGACTTTACATGACCAGAACATTTCACATCACAGGGAGGCTCTTGCCAGGCATGGCGCCCAGCAACATAACTGGTTTTGTTCTACGGTGAGAATGGGATTGATCACCACTCCTGCCCATACAACAGGGATTCTCAGTCCTACACCTTCAGGGAATTCAATTTTGCGGGGTCCAGTTCAGCTCAGCTTAGCCATGGTACCTAGCCCGTCATCGAAGCGGAAGTCCTCGCGACGGCTCCCATCTTACCTGAGGAATCAGGTGGGAGCGGAACCCGTGGGAGAACTACGAAGGCTGAGAGAGGANCCTCGCGACGGCTCCCATCTTACCTGAGGAATCAGGTGGGAGCGGAACCCGTGGGAGAACTACGAAGGCTGAGAGAGGAGGCGGCGAACGCGGCCATAGAGAGGGACAGACTACATCAGAAACCCTCCCAACCTTCACGGCCCTCGGCTAGCACCGGCCAGGCCAAGACGAGAGGCCGGAGAAAGGAGGGAACGCGGTCTCCGCGCCCTGGTCTGTCCATTGGAGCTGGAGCTGGTAATGATGAACCTGAGCAACCCATCAAGTCACGTGGACACTCCTCATCCGGCTCGAGAAAGCGACTACTGGAGGAGCCGGATGAGCAGACCCAGACCGGACGGGCTAAGAAGAGAAGTTGGGGAGCGGAGGGTAAGCGGTTTCCGCACCCCGACCGAGCCACGGGGGATGGAACTGGCGCCAATGCACCTGAACAACCCATGGAGTCACATGGACCCTCCTCGTCCAGCTCGAGAAAGCGACCACTGGAGACACCGACTGAACTGGTGCAGGCCGGGGAGAACATCATAGCGGCGGCTGAGAGGCCTGCTCTTAAGTCAAGGAAGCAAGATAAGACCTTGAACAAGGACCACATACCACGCTCGGGTAGAGAGGCGCGAGACCGCACCAAAGGCGATCCTGCACCTGGTGCTGCATCTCGGCCTGAGGAATACGTACTGCCGACAGCGGAGACAGCGCCCAGGCGAACGGGTAGGCCCGGCAAGCAAGAAAGTGGTGCGCGAGGCCAGGAAGCGGGCTCCGCCCTGGCAGGCATCAAGATGACACAGCGGCGTGAGAAATTAATCTCACACGCATTGTCGCG
>BGNK01005360.1:22228-39601 GCA_003297005.1 Symbiodinium sp. clade A Y106
TCAGGGCACTCAGGATGGTGTTGTGGTCTCCACCCCATCTAGCGCACTTGCTCAGGAACCTGCAAACGCAGAAAAAAGAGCCTGTGACTGCAAGTCTCTTTTCGTCTCTCAGCCGGACTGTCTAGAGCACGACAGACTGCCAATCGACCTTCGCAGCTGCCCAGGAAAACGTGGTCGACGATGGAGGTTCCGCCAAAGCTGTCCAAAGAAACGACAATATAGGAGAAAGACTGGAAGTCCTCAACATGGACTCAGGCGCAAGCTCGGAGTGGTGCTGCGCAGGAGCCTTCGCAGGATCTCCCAGAGCGCCAGGCACCTGCTACCACAGCTGAGACCTTGCAGCAAGCGGAAGATTTTCACACCTACATTTGAGGATACAACAACGAGCAGGGCACGCATCATGCACGGCTTGCCCGGTCCCAAGTCCNCACAGCTGAGACCTTGCAGCAAGCGGAAGATTTTCACACCTACATTTGAGGATACAACAACGAGCAGGGCACGCATCATGCACGGCTTGCCCGGTCCCAAGTCCGGGCTCCGTCTTGCACCATTGATATGCTTGCATAGCATCATTCCGACGGGGGGGGTGAGGGTTCCTATCCCGGCAGGGATGGGGGGACCCAACCCAAATGACCACATTAGACCACATCATGTGGGGAAGCATGCACCAGGCGGAACAACTGCGCCGGTGAACATGGCAGCTCATGCCGGGGCGACTACAGGCTTTAAACGAAGCTTCAGAAGAGCCCAGCACAGATGCACACAACACAATCAAGGTTACACTACCTATCAAGGCAAGCTAGTTCATGGCAGTCAGTTGGGACTCCACACTGCCCGAACGGCCTCCCAACCATCGGCACGCAAGCGACGTCCTGAATGTAGACGCAGAGGTGGTCATACACAGAGGCTTAAGATACTTTCCATCAATGTCAATAGCCTTGGAGGTTTTCTGTGGAGTGAGGTCAAGGTCTTCNGCTTAAGATACTTTCCATCAATGTCAATAGCCTTGGAGGTTTTCTGTGGAGTGAGGTCAAGGTCTTCCTTGGAGAAGAAGGGCTCCAATATGATTTCATTTTCCTCCAGGAAACCCATCAATCCACCTCCAGTGTCTTTCAGATAGACAAATGGATGGCAGTGGGCTCAGCCACGAAACGCGGAGAGGGCGTCCTCACCCTCGTGAATCCAAAGTATGATGCCTCGATGGTGCGTTATCAAGAGATTGTTCCGGGCCGAGTACTAAGGGTTAAGGTGTGCCGTGATGACTCTGCCTTTGAAACCCTCAATGTATATCAACACGTTTGGATTCATACGGATGAGCCTGAGCAAAACGTTCATCGTAGGCAACTGCTGCTGGACAAATGCACAGCGTCCATACAGGGTATGGCACGAAGAGACACACTCATAGTCGCAGGGGACTTTAATTCGGAGGTTCAACAAGTTCCTAGACTCATTGGGCATAGTCTTAATTGTTCGGAGTATCACAAGGCCCTTGATCCNGGTATGGCACGAAGAGACACACTCATAGTCGCAGGGGACTTTAATTCGGAGGTTCAACAAGTTCCTAGACTCATTGGGCATAGTCTTAATTGTTCGGAGTATCACAAGGCCCTTGATCCTCACACCCTAACTAGGTTCGTTCAGCATAACGATTTGGTTGTTCTTAACACCTGGCGTCTCAAAGACCCATGCACCAACTACACACGTACAGGTAACTCGCAAATTGACTTCATCATGGTTCGAATCTTGAGTGCGGACGCTGGAGCAAAGCGAGTCCATAAGTGCACTGCACCCTTTGGAACCTGGAANATCTTGAGTGCGGACGCTGGAGCAAAGCGAGTCCATAAGTGCACTGCACCCTTTGGAACCTGGAAGGAAATGACACATCAGGCATTGATAGCTGATATACGTGTCATACGACACTTTCATCTACCGAGGCCTCTCCATCCGACACAAGCCCATTATGCGGTTAAAGACCTTGATCGTGCGTACCGTATGCAGGGTTCAACAATCCATGCATTGGCACACCGGGTCCAGCACAAACTGGAGAGCATCGCGGTACCAACTGCTGACCAAGTCAATAGAATCCTTCTTCAGACCGTTGCTGAAATTTATCCTCCCCCGTCACTGCAAAACAGGCCATAACCATAAGCGTGCAGTGCTTCGCGCCTTCCTCAAGGCATGGCAGGCAATCATAACGCAGCCCGATGGTGTAGGGGGATCGGTCATCTCGCTACCAACGCGTGTTTATCACCTATGGCAGCGGAGACGTGATTTACTCCACAGTAGACTGTATGATGCTTCTGGAATCATTCGGACCTGGAAGTGGATTGTACTTTACATGAAAGCAGGCCGCAAAAGCAAGCAATATCACAGCCAGAGCCAGCGAGCCACTACTCTGGGCCACCTACAACAAGCGGAGCGGGCAGCCCAGCAACATAACACAAAACGTCTTTTCGGGATTGTTAAGAGGATGATTCCATGGAAGCCTAGACCACGCATTATGCTCAGGCAACCAGATGGCGCGCCCGTGTCTTTATTACAGGAGCACAGGGCGCTTGTCCAACACTGCCAGCAACTCTTTGCCCCTGAGGTTGACAAACCTGTCCGGCAAGGCGTGGAGCTGACAATGCCGGTCACACGGTACCTGACCTGAAGCGTCGAGTCTGCGTGTGGGTAGCCGAAGGCCGTGCCAGCGGACTCCGCTCCGGCTACTGCGTGGAAAGCCTGTTCGACGGTACTGGCAACGACAAAGGCCGATATCTCAGCTCAGTTTCAACAGATAAGCTCTGACCTACCGGATGAGTGGAGAGATCCGCAGCTATGCTTTCTACCCAAACCGCACAAGCCACCCTCCACGGCTGCAGCACTGAGACCCATTGGACTCCTCAGACCAGACGGGAAGGCACTGGCCGGCTATGTCAAGGACCTGGTACTCGATCAGGCGGGACCCAGCCTGGCACTTACCCCACAATATGCTTATCTTCCAGCGAGAGATGCCACGGACGCTTTGGCCAGAGTAGGTACCTGCATACAGGATATCAGGCATAGTCTTAGAGCTCTCGGGGGCAGTAGGTTCACAGTTCGGGAACGCAAGACCGCTGGTGTTGAAGTAGGCGAGGCCGGGGGCTGCCTGCTATCAGTTGACTTGAGTCAGGCTTTCGACCGGGTTAGTAGAACCAAACTTGACCGTGCGCTCTCCGAGCACAGAGTAGACGCTAACCTTCGCTCAACAATTGCTGCAATACACGAGGGTGCGGCCTATCAAGTGCGGAACCGCTTCCACTCCACCAAAATTACTACCACACAAGGCATCCGACAAGGCTGTCGACTTGCGCCGGCCCTTTGGGCCATCCTATCCTCACAAGTCCTGTGGGACCTCACGCCGGANGGCATCCGACAAGGCTGTCGACTTGCGCCGGCCCTTTGGGCCATCCTATCCTCACAAGTCCTGTGGGACCTCACGCCGGAAGGATCTACTCCCATGCAGCTGCCATGGACCCTTTTCGCTGACGATCACTTAGGTCATTGGACACTGCAGACGCTGCAGGACGTACAACAAATGGAGGCCGCTATTCTTGCACTATTCACTACACTTGAAGCTTACGGCCTTAAAGTGAATCCTGAAAAATCACAAATGGTCGTACAGGTCAAGGGCTCTCGACTCAAGAAGCTTGTCCAGAGCCGCACTGTTCTTGTAAAAAATCAGCCGCATTGGAGATTACAAGACGGGGACAAGCAACATCTCATTCCCCTATGCAATGTAATCACCTATCTTGGCACTAGGCTCTCACTCAGAGACGGCACGGATCCTACCCTCGAGTTTCGACTGGCCGAGGCTGCAGCCAAAACGTCATCTCTGCGGAAGAGCATAAGATCCCGTAAAGGCCTCTCCAGATCACACCNTGGCCGAGGCTGCAGCCAAAACGTCATCTCTGCGGAAGAGCATAAGATCCCGTAAAGGCCTCTCCAGATCACACCGGGTCCGCATATGGAGAACATGCGTTGTCAGCAGTGCTATGTATTAACTAGGCTTCGAGCTTGGTTTCACAGAAACTTGCGTGCGGTGGTCAATATGCCAGCACATCTAACAAAAATCGGCAACAAGGAACTACGCACTCAGTTTGACCTCCCAGATCCGATCCAGATGATTGAACAGCGAATCGACCAGAAGATCAAACACCTACAATCGAATCACGGCGACGCCGCAATACGCGGACAGGGGGTGATTGAACACTGGCAGACCCTACAACAACAACTACAGCAAGCTGCACACAACCTCACCAGTGCAGTTATTGTGGAAGCAACGGCAACCGAACAACATGCATGTCCGACATGTGGCCCGTACTATCCCACCAAGAAGGCACTGCGTCAACACCAAGCACTTCGACATGGGCAGATACAGGCGGACAAGGTCCACATCGTTTACAAACCAGAACAGCACTCCATAGATGGCATGCCGCAATGCCGTCATTGTCAGGTGAAACTCTACAATTGGCAGGCACTNGGGCAGATACAGGCGGACAAGGTCCACATCGTTTACAAACCAGAACAGCACTCCATAGATGGCATGCCGCAATGCCGTCATTGTCAGGTGAAACTCTACAATTGGCAGGCACTCAAAGGCCACGTCATGCTAAATGTTTGTAACTGGTATAGGCCTAGTCAGCCTAATACGGTTAAGAATGATCCTCATCAGAAGGAACCCGTACTGCCTGAAACCCAGGGTACAGATGCTAGAACTACCGTACAGCAGGAGGCAGCAGACATCCCGCAACCGGGTCATCCCGAGGATGAGCGGCTCTCCGCCTCCAACGATGCTGACTCTGGCCCATTATTGCAGCGACCGCAAGTCGTGCAACAGCTGTGTACCCATGAAGGCATCATCACGCAAGCGAATCTGCACAAACAGCATCTGACGCAGCACTGTGGATTCTGCCAAAGATGGATAGCGGAACCCGGCATGATCAAAACTCATATACTACGGGTTCATAAAGAAGCTGCATCGTCCATTAACGCTGAGCTTCATACAGCGTGCGCCAAGTTCAAATATCTACTCAAGCGAGATCAACCATGTCGATGGTGTGACAGGACAGTTCATGGGGCGGATAGACACTGCTCTCAATGTCCGGTACTTTTCCAGCTAGTCTTAGCACAACTCAGGCGAGACGCGGACTCCGCCTCGCCACAGATTGATCTCCCCGTAGATTGGCCCACGCCTCAGCCTGCACTACAGAAAAGCATAGCGGAGTGTCTCGCAGAGCCCACAGCGGAGCCTGATTATGCTCTGCTACAGCACATGGCCAGGGTCGCTAAAACCCTCTGTCTGATCTGCGGTGAACAGGTCCAGGACATCCAAGACTGGCGCAGGCACATCAAGGCCAAGCACGAAGCTCAGCGCAAACTGGTATGAATTAGGACAGTCAAGCACACTCCTCGCTGCCAATCTGACCAGACCCTGTCCGTGGTGTGACGTTTACTTTCAAAAATCAGCTAAAGAACATAGGAAGAAGTGCCTACCGCTCCTCCAGCTCAGCCTGCGGCANGTGACGTTTACTTTCAAAAATCAGCTAAAGAACATAGGAAGAAGTGCCTACCGCTCCTCCAGCTCAGCCTGCGGCATGTCACAGACGCAGACTCCTCTAGAGCCGGAACAGCAGCTGGCTGCGGTGTGGGGCCTAAGCTCTCCTCTTGCCGGGACACCGACGCCTGCACGCCAAGGGAATGCGGCGCGGGCGAGGACGAATCCTGGACAGCCAAGCAAATTCAGAAAAGGCCTGGGCAAGGGAACACACAAGAGCTCACAAGCCAAGCGAAGCCGGGAACAAGAGGCCGAGGAAGAGTTTTGGATGGACCACGCATCCTACGCCTTCTAGTCAGGGCAGCGTCCAGGCACGAACAGCAACTGACATCACTGGAAGCGGATCGCTCCTACGTCTTTTTCCTAGAAGTGGGTCATCACGGACTGATAGGCATGTTGGTCCAAGCCAGCCAGGCCTGGCACCAGCAATTCGAAGCAGGCACCNTTTTTCCTAGAAGTGGGTCATCACGGACTGATAGGCATGTTGGTCCAAGCCAGCCAGGCCTGGCACCAGCAATTCGAAGCAGGCACCGTGACGACGTCTCTACGGGCGACACTATGGGGCGTCCTCCTTCTCGAGTGGAAGACCAGACTCGACAAGATCGAAAACGACGTCAATGCTCTTCAGACAGCAGAGGCGGCTCACTGGATCACGCGGACTCCGCTCCAGTGGACCTACACAGAATGGAATGCGGAGCAAAGGAAAGCTTTGCCAGCCAGCCGGGACAACCTGCCACACGAGGAGGCCAAAAGAGCGGTGAATCGACTTCTCAAGTCCACAGCCAAGGACGGCGTCGTGCATCGATTCCAAAGTCTGAAGCCACTCAAGCCGGACATACAAGCAGAGGTAGTGGTGATGCTCCTGACACTCACCATCCACCAACAGGCAGCGGAGATCTACAAAGACCTGGACACTCTGGCGAACAACTGTGTCGGGAANATACAAGCAGAGGTAGTGGTGATGCTCCTGACACTCACCATCCACCAACAGGCAGCGGAGATCTACAAAGACCTGGACACTCTGGCGAACAACTGTGTCGGGAAGCTGATCGGCCTGCGTCTACGACGGGAACGAGTCAGCAAAAGCGCGCTGGCCAAAGAGCTGGAAAAACTACAGCTCTGAGCGATGAGCGGACTCCGACTCGTTCCAAATCTTCCACGGACCCTCCTGAGAGGGATATGCGGTCTCCGCTGCCCAAACTTGTACGGCCTCTGAGTGATGTCACACAACCAGACATCTTCACTTTTTTTGCGGGAAAGACCGCTGCCGCTAACAATAGTGCTCCAACCCCTGCTACTACCTTTAAACCCCAACCGGCCAAAGCGACCAGAGCTCTTGGGCACCCAGTTAACGGCAACTGGCTGAAATCATTAGGGACGCATCCAGCGGATGCGACAAACATTATCACGGGGAGTATGCGGACTCCGCCTCCACAGGAGATAATACCGACCAATCAGTCTGTATCAGCACAGGGGAAAAAGAACACAGGATCGCTCTTGTCATGGCGTATCAAGGGCAGTACACCAAGTGAGCCCAGCGCCAGAGCCCTTACCCTTCATAATCCTCACAATCTGTGCTATGCAAATGCTGTACTGCACATACTTCACTATACGCGCTCCCTAGAGGGTCGGATTAGCGGACTAGGAGCTCTGTGCGGAGCCCTCGAACAGGCAACTAGGTCCAACAGCGCGACCAACATTGCCAGGGACTCAGCCTGGTCCTTCATGTGGAATGGCTGGCGAAGGCCCACTCACCAACGTGGTGCGGCCGAGTTCTTACAGCATCTCTGCCAAAGAACAGATTGTACTGCCTTGCGTGGGGGATGGGAAGCTCGAAAGCACAGAGGAGGTGCATATGAAATTCTAGATGAGCAATTTTCCTGTCCACACATCAGGCTACACTTGGACAGACCTTTTCATATTCAGAACGCCATTGACGCGTGGCATACGCAGGAATGTGTTCATGCTTTTACCCGTACACCCGACACCTTGATCTTACAGGTCGGCCGTTTTCTTCAGACTGAGCGGGGAATCCGGAAAACTCGACAAAGTTTTGCATTGCAGAAAACAGTGCGCATACCTGTGTTTACGGGCCATTCTGGCACTGTTAGGCACATGCAATACGAGATCTGCGGAGGAGTTCTTCATGTCGGTAAGGTCGTCACTGCTGGACACTACCAGGCCTTTTACTTTCCAAGCCAGAATGAGGACATCTGGCAGTCGCATCTCATACATGATGACGACAGCCCAGCGGTTCAAGGTACGGCGGCCACCCAGCAAGCCATCTGTACCAACTGCTACCTGCTTGCCTACAAACGGAGTTCCGAAGTGTAACCAAGTCGCTGGGGTTAGTGGTTTCCACCCCCTACACTACAAAATGTGCATATTCTGCGTTGTGGAAGAATCATCAACAGGCATCAATTTTCAAAGGTAGTGTCTGAGGACTCCTCACACTGCTCTGGATGCCCTACTTCTGGAGGCCACCTTCGCATGTAGTCGCGCTTGTACAGTCCAGTTTCTATCAAGCCAGTAGGACCCCACCACGGCATGAAATACTGTCGGGCTCTTAGGGGCACAGTACTTTTGCGGCTGCACAGGCAGTCTAGCATTGTTGCTGTCGGGCCTTCCGAGGCACAGTAACATGCTTGCCTATTCACCGGCGAACCCTCACAAGAGGGGTGACAAGGCTCACAACCGCCCGCAGGACAGCTGACTCAGCTGATGCGAATGAATGAATGAACGATAACCCCTCTTCTTTCATGAATGAACGAACGATAACCCCTCTCGTGGGGACCTTGCCACAGGCCTGATGTGTGGATGGATGACGGTCGTCTCTGATACTCCCAAAAGAGTTTGAGGGCCTGGGAATTTCTCATCTGATGTGTTCGATCGGACGATTGGTGCGATCGCTGGCAATGCCAGTGCACCCCCCCGGTGATTGGGGTGTCCGGTGGGACTTGTAAAGATCGAGATTTAGATTTAAATCAGATCTGTGGCCGACTCCCACGTTGCGGTCGAGGGTCTGCGGCCGTTGGCTGTTCAGCGAGGGTCGAGCGGTGTAGATCGTGGAAACTGGTATCCTAATTATCGGTCTGGTAGGCAGGAATTAGGAGATCAGTTTCTCGATCGGAAGAACAGCTTTTCCTGAATGATCATATCCGTGGCCATTTTGGCGATCAGCCGATCGGCCCGGATTTTCGATCCCGCCCACTCCGCCCCGTTTGATCTCGAACTCAATCGATCGTCTTAGGGGAGCCCAGGGTCGGGTGGTGCTGTGCAGTCGATCGCATGCCTCGCGAACGCTGGGCCGATAACCAGCTCACACCCTTGTGCACAGCCTGCGATCGCCGACGATGGGACTGCTGCCACTCTTGTCGACAGATCCCTTGCATGACACCGCCTGCTCACGATGGACCGAAATCGTCACTTGCCGGCGAGGGAGGGTCGTCCCCCAGGCACAGATGGCCCAATTTACTATCTTGCTCCAAAGGGTGGGCAACCCTGCCAGGGTCGGGTGCCGATGATGGCTCCAGCTCGAGCCAAGGCGAGCCGGAGCCAAAAGGGCCACCGATCGCGGCCAAGTCGGCTCAGAAGGCTAAGTCGGCTCCGGCGGCGTGCTATTATCGGTCAGATCCTGCCGATCATCCGCGCGCCCAGCCTCGTGCGGTTCCTGCTGCTGCTCAGCGGTGCGTGGATCCGCGGCCCGATGTGGTTCTGCAAGAAGAAGATCTGATCGCCTCGTGCGGTTCCTGCTGCTGCTCAGCGGTGCGTGGATCCGCGGCCCGATGTGGTTCTGCAAGAAGAAGATCTGATCGAGTTCCTACGGAAGACCCGATCGAAGACTTTTAATTTTGTAGCCGCCTCATGCGGGGAATTTCTCACCCGATACGTTCGATCGGACGATTGATGCGATCACTGGCAATGCCAGTGAGCCCCCCGGTAATCGGGTGTCCGGTCGGACTTGTGAAGATCGAGATTTAGATGTTGATCAGATCTGTGGCCGACTCCCACGTTGCGGTCGCACGAAAAGTCTGCGACCGGTGGCTTTTCAGCGAGGGTCGAGCGGTGTAGATCGTGGAAACTGATATATATATATATATACACATATATATATATGTGTATATATATATATACACATACATACATACATATATATATATATATATATATATATATATATGTGCGTGGCTTTCCTCCAACGTTTTAGCATCTTCTCAACCGCACCGATGGAGTACGGACCGTAGAATCGCATTTCTAAGGCTGTGATATAACATACAATACTTACTATAGTACGTTTTGTGTAGATTCCAGAATGATTAATGCAAGACAGGGAAATATGACAGACTGTAAAGTAACAAGATCTTATACACTACACTACAACACGCTTAGACCGACATGGCAGTATGCGGTGATATTTTTTGGAGCTTATAGTTTAGAAAACGAAGCAGTTGTTCAACTAGTATAGTGTCGTATGTTTCCATAAGCCAAACTTTATGATAGAACCTAGTATGCCCCAACACAGTAGGTGACATGGTATAGTATACATTTTCATGCCATGAAATTATATGAAACGACGAAACAGTCATTAACAGTCATCCATTATGACATGATACAGACGAAAATCATCAGATACATTGCAACATGGTATAGGATGGTTTTCTGTGCCCTATAAGAATCATAACATGATATTCAAGATATTACAAAATATTCCAACGTCCGGCTGCATGATACAAAACAAGATGGTACATTGTCCGACGATTGTTTCGTTAACATGTGCATTTACATGCTTAAATGTGATTAAATGTGTAATATCATTTAATATGATATATTGAGCTAAAGGACATGAAATACTACATTCATTACGGGTTATGTGATTCAACATGTCATAGGTTATAGAGTGTGAACTTGAAATCTATCTCATGTATAATTCAACATATCTAACATAGCACCGTACACATATAACACACGTCGTGGAAGAATACAGAATTGTGAAATGCACCTTTTCTCGCTATCCGTGTTGACCTACTCACGTGTAGATATGCCCAAGTACGACGCTGTGTATAGGCACGGCCCCTGTACCATCCTCTGAACGCTTCTTAATGATCCTACTTGATGCAGGCACCTTGGGCTCATTGCGAAAAGATTAGCTGGCTATTGCGGTTGTGCATCCACGTTCCTCGAATCTGCTTCATTTGTTAGCGGAGCGGGAAGGGGCATAATCCGCCACGATTTTCCTGTCAGTGCCAGCGACCTAGACCTAGAGCAGCGTTGAGGCAGTTTCCTACGCAGCCATGTCGGTTGCATGGCTGAAGTTTCAAGCGACGTCCTGGGCACATAACTCCGCTCCAGCAGCGACAAATTCCGGATCATATATCTACGATGGATCCGCGCAACATTTCCGCGATTGGGAGTTTCAAACACGTTTCCGCGGGCTCCAGCATCGGGAGAAGCAACGACGCGAGGTCTTAAACAACCTGCGTGCTCAGGCGAATGCGAAGTCTCGGTCCGCATCGTCGAGGAAGTGAAAGGGTAGGCATGCACGCGGCGACGGTGACTTCGCGAGTGGCCGCCCCACCGAGCACGAGTCCAGTAGCGGTACACCCGCCAGTCCCTCCAGCGCCCGGAGGGCCAAGGCTGCATCAATTGAGGAAGACGACGATGCAGCGTCGATCCCATCACATCCGAGCCAGTCAGAGGGCGAGGATGAAGTTTGCCCGGACACTGATCCGGCGACCTACACGCTCAAGGCATCACGGACAACGAGCTCGACATGAGCCAGAGCGTCCAAATGGTCCTCGAAGGTTTGCGTGGTGATACATTTTGTATCGCGCCAGACATATAGGACTCGACAAACTTCTGCAGCACGAGACATAGACCATCTGGTGGAAGAAACCCGAAAACACGTGTTTCCCCTCCAGTCTGAGGAAGCAGCCGCTCGGACGCATAGCATCGATGAATATGCTAGGATTCTTGCGCAGCACCATAGCGTCGTTCACATGAAAGAGAAGCTCTTGCCTGCAAAAGATCCCGTCAACCTTGGAAGAAGTACCAAGATCGCCCTCAGGACCGCTTCCCCAAGTTTGGGTATCCTGGCTACAGTGGCGAGCCCGACGATGCGGCTCAGGACCCGGTGAATGACCAACCTGATGATGGCTACGCATACGAAGCTTACCCGGCCACCGCGCCTGGGGATGATCCTGACGACGAATGGGACGAGGACGAGGATCTTGCCATGCAGTTCAGCGCGTATACGGCCGTAGCATCGACGAACACGGCGATACTTATGCTAAATCCGTGCCTAGCTAGCATACGCAGCCCAAACAGCGTTTACCCAGGCGAAGGGTAAAGGCAAGGGCGAAGGAAGCACAAAGGTCAGTCCGCAGGGAAGGTTGCCGAACTTAAGCCGAGGAGCCGCTGCCTTGGATGCCGCGCGATGGGGCATGGGCATTGCAAGTTCTCCAATGGGGGGGCAAGGGCAATACACCCAAGGGTGCATCAGGCTCCCTGGCACCGTCCGAAGAGAGTGCTGCTACTGCCGCGAAGCCGGCAATGGTGAAACCCCAAGTTCAAGGTTTCCTCGCATTGCTAACGAGTAGCGAGTCCAGCGATGAGGAAGTTGTCACCTCAGCAACGCCAGCGCTGGCACGGAAGCATGCCCCGCTTTTACAAAGCAAGACTGCCATGGGGAACAGGTGAACTTGCTGTAGTCACGTTTTGTGACGCCTCATTTGCAAGAGAGGCGGGACATTGGACATAAATCCCAGCGGGGTAGGTTGCACTACATCACGTCCGCGAGGGACGCGGCAAACATCTGCAAACCCCGATATCACGAAATGCACCTGGTAGCGTATAGCTCGTCCACGATGAAGCGCGCGCGTGTGTCGCGCAACGCTACAGTGCGAGGCATACTCCCTCCTTCACGCAACCGAGCATGGAGATCGCATCCGAGGAGATACAGGGCAAGCTCCCCATGTCACCGCACTGGGAGGAAATCGCTCGACGAAGTATGCTACATGTCCAGTATACGGACTGTCGGTCATTGTCAAACCACCTTACGGCACAAGTCCCGAGACAGGTGGATGACAGACCTTCCATCGAACTTGCTGGCCTGAGACAAGCGCTCTGGGAGGATGACAAATCGTCTCATCAGGCATATCATCCATACGGCGATGAGCTCAGGTGGTTCCCTACTCACCTGCAGCTCGCTGACTGCGTTACGAAGTCCATGAAGCCGACGTTTCTGAACCTCACGATCGCCGCGAACTGAGTCCAGGGTCTGGACGTGCCGTCGGCAGCAGCATCTACCGACGCATCGACGTCGAGACCTATGCCGAGCACTCCTCTTGAGGCCGCGTGACTCGACAATACTCGACATAGATTCGAGGTGTACAGTTTTGAGTCTCACGTGTCGTGGGGACATATAAATAAGACGGTTGTGAAAATCACCTCTTTTGCTATCCGTGTTGACCTACCCAACTGTAGCGGTAAAGATGCCTACGTAAGACGCTGTGTGCAGGAACAATCGCTGTAGCATCCTCTGAACGCTTTTTCAATGATCTTACTTGATGCAGGCGCCTTGGGCTCAGTGCGAAAAGATTAGCTGGCTATTGCGGTTGTGCACCCACGTTCCTCGAATCTGCTTCAAAACAGTATTATGTACATTAACATATGCAGTTTAGCATGTTAGAGTATCAGATACTGGTTCGTATTTCACTCGTATAAGATTATGTATATCAATGTAGTGTAGTATATCAGAGTAGAATTTAGTGTAGTTTGGTTTAGTTATACAGAATAGTGTATTGTATAGTACAAAGGAAAACATATAGTATAGTGTATAGTGTTTTACAGAGTGTTGTAGGTCGTATAGTATAACATAGAAGTTAGTATTGTCTATGGTATACTATAAAGTAGTAACAAGTGTTTTTGAGCAGAATACTGAGGATAGTATGTAGTATGGTATGTAGTAGGTTATGTTGTATAGTGTAATATGTTTTAAGGTCAGTAGTACAGTTTACAGTAGATTCTTTTGGAGAGTTGTAGCATAGTCTACGATGTGGTCGATTATGGTGTCGTGTATTGGTGTGTCCTGGTCTCTGTCGAAACTCCGTGTCTGTTTCGAAACATCTCCGCAGCCCCAACCCATCAACCCGTTGACCTGTTACCCCAGTCATTCTGGCCAAATGGATTTGGGAGGCATTAGTCCATTAACCCAATCATTCTGGCCAAGTGGACTTGGGAGGCCCCAACCCACCAACCCAGTCATTGTGGTTGAAATGAACTTGGGAGTAGGGTGTACGACACCAGAAACTGACGAACATGCAGTTTGGCAGGGGGGCATACATGCATGCTTCCCGACTGCTCGCAGGCTTTCTTTGCAATGCGTATCTGTACAGTTTGTGTGAGCGGATGGTGAATCGATTTAGGACCAGGACCCATTGGAATAATTTGTCTCAAGTTCCACAGCAAAATCTACAGGCTGTTGATGAATGCTGTCTTCGATATGTTCATGAACTTCAATAGCTTGGCTGGACGTAGCTGCGAGAAGTTAGCCTCCACAATCGGAGAGCTGTTGCCAGCTGCATCCTTGCTTGTTGGGCGCTACTGGCAGTCTGTGAAGGCAGGGTATCCGTCCTTTCGTTTGAGGTATTTGGTCGCTGCCTGCATTCCACGGCTCCGGCTGAACAAGGTTGGCTGTGCGACCGGGCTGTTGCAAATCAGCACTGGCACTCTTCTTGGAAGCGCGGTCGGTTCAAGGTTCTGTGCCAAACTTGCATTTTGTACAGAATGGCATCGAAGTCTACTCCCAAGAAGTCCTCTGCCAGTCTTGTTTAGGGACAGGTTTAGCTCTCCGGCTCTTGTGCGTGTTTGTCGTGAGCCTTGCGCAGGACGTCGTCGTGGGGACGTACCTGACCCTTGCTTGACTGAACTACGGATCACAGCACTTGCATGTGAGACACTGACTGCTGATTAAGAAGGTTGGCGTGATATGTGCACGTATCTGCATTTGTATGTCTGTCTGTATGTATGTATGTGTGTGTGTACGTATGTATGTGTGTATATGTATTCATATGTATGATTATGTATGTATGTATGCACGTATGTGTCTGTGTGTGTGTGTGTGGATGTGGGTGGGTGCATGGGTGCGTGGTGCGTGCGTGCGCGCGTGGGTGTCTCATACAGTGTATGTGCATGTATATATATATGTATATATATATATA
Source organism: Symbiodinium sp. clade A Y106 (assembly GCA_003297005.1). NCBI lineage: Eukaryota > Dinophyceae > Suessiales > Symbiodiniaceae > Symbiodinium > Symbiodinium sp. clade A. Next base: position 37,025 of record BGNK01005360.1, read on the forward strand.
TGTACATATAAATATAATATATATATATATATTTATGTACCTCTCTCTCTCTCTCTGTCTCTCACTCTCACTCTCTCTCTCTCTCTCTCGCTCTCTCTCTGACTCTCTCTTTGTGCATTCTCTTGGGTATACAGGCATCCAAATCGCCATTGGACATGAGAATGCGGAAGTGCATGACCGAGGAGTGTGTTCAATGCCTTCTTCATTTCAGTGATGAACCTGCGCCTTGATTGTCCTATTCATGCATGTTTGGTCTTCCCAGCTCGTTGGGAATGATGAGGGAGCCGCGATTTCACAGGAGCAGGCAGAAGCTGAAGCTGGTTCGCAAGTGGCACTGCAGGTCACTGACGCTCTTCCAAACATACCGCAACCCAACCGGGGAATGGTCAATGATCTCAGCCCCTTCGGCCAGGGCCCCGGTTGTATTCAAGAGTCTCCAGTTATGTGGAGATCTGCCAATTATCGAACACAATTGGTTATTTCTGCCGTTTGCTGAAACCTCCAAGGTTCTGACCAGCTCGGACGTCTGGCAGAGCCTGGTTTATGCCACGGTCGTGGCCTTTGACAGTCATTCACAATACCAAGAGAGAGTAATTAGGTTACAGTGGTGCTGTCTTGCCAGAGCCAGTGCATCATTGAAAAAACAACGTTAAAGGGGATATTTTATTGGCTGTGCAGCTGGAAGCTGGTTGGGCCTGAAACCCGTTGAGGCAGTCGCTGTTGTCATCTATGGTGTCGGTGCAGCGGCGGGGAGCGCCTACGCGATTGCGGTGGCACCCTCGAAGTTCAAGGTCGCCATGGCACCGCTACGATGTAAGTCACGTCATAAGTTTGCTATAGACTCAAGACGGGTTCGCATCGGATGTCAGATGGATCAGGTAGCTGGATATCCTCAGTACGCACACGAACTCATGTGAGTAATGTGCGGCAGACGAAGACTACATCTGTAATGCTCTCGCGTGCTGCCTCAGAACCTCTTGCGAGTCTTTGACTCGTCTGCGATGGCTGCCATGACCACAGCAGACCAAAATGTTTGCATGCGTACATACATACGTACACGTACATACACATACCTACATACATAATTACATTCAAACATACATACATACGTACCTGCAGACACTCTTGCATGCATACTTGTATATACATACACATACGTGCATACATACATGCATGCATACATCCTGGCGGGTGGAGAGTTCTTTTTCGCCCTTTTTTTTTTTCTTGGCCCTTTTTTTTTTCTCTCTCCCGTGGGCTGCGGGGCGGTTTCCGCGGGCTGCAACGTGGCACCGCTGAGTGGCATGGGGACCTGGAGAGCTGAAGGTTCGGAATTTTTAAGCTTTGGCTTTGGGGTTTCTTGAGGTTGAGATCATGTACCCGAAGACATCGCAAAATAGACAAACCTAAATCTTCTTTTTTTTAAAGGAAGGAGGCTCTTTCGCAGTGTTGTGAACTCCTCCAAACCCGTTCTGCTGCCATGTCCCCGAAGACATCGCAAAATAGACAAACCTAAACCCGCCACCACCAAATCTCAACCTCAAGAAACCCCAAAGTTTCAAAGCCAAAGCTTCAAAATTCCGAACCTTCAGCTCTCCAGGTTCCCATGCCACTCAGCGGTGCCGCCTTGCAGCCCGCGGAAACCGCCCCGCAGCCCGCGGGAGAGATTATTTCTTTCTTTAATTCATTTCCTTATTTGTTTATTAATTTCTGTATGTATTTATTTCGTTCTTTCTTTCTTTCGTACGTTCATTCTTTCTTTCATTCTTTCGTTCTTTATTTCCTTCTTTCTTTCTTTCGTTCTTTCTTTCTTTATTTGTTGTTTTTCTTATTTCTCTCTCTCTCTCTCTCTTTCTTTCCTCCGTTCTTTCTGTCTTTCCTTCTCTTTTCAGATACCTGTTCAGATATTTGTTGATCCTTATTCAGAGTTTTTGATCCTTATTTATTTTCTTTAACCCCCTGAGCTTAGAATTACTGGTGTTGTATTAGCACTTGTATTGCTCATACTAGTAGTATATCAGTACGCTTATTATTACCCATGGTCTTGCTGTTGTCCCTGCGTTCTTCCTTCTTTCCTTCCTTGTGTCTCCCCTGGTTCCTTCCATTTCGGCCCTTCTCTCCTTCCTTCCTTGCTTCCTCCCTTCCTTCCTCCCTGCCTTCCTTCCTGCCTTGCTTCCTCCCTGCTTTCTTTCCTTCCTTCCTTCCTNCCCCCCCCCCCCCCCGGGAACAAAAAAAAAAAGGGCTAAAAAAAATAGGGGCCCCCATCCTGGCTGACATCGGTGCTCACAGCCTGGTATACCTACATTGACATGGATTTACAAGTACATACATACATACATACATGCATGCATGCATAGATACATACTTGCATATCTATGTATCTATCGATGGAAACCAATGGTTAAGTGTATGTGTATATATAATATATATATATATATACATTGCGGCCGCACGGGGGGAGAATTAAAGTCGTCCGCGCCACTCGCGCCACTCGCACCACTCGCGCCACTCGCACCACTCGCGTCACTCGCCCCACTCGCGCCACTCGCTCCACTCGCGCCATTCGCGCCACTCGCGCCA
>BGNK01005361.1:307-29378 GCA_003297005.1 Symbiodinium sp. clade A Y106
CCACAAAGTTTCTCGTTCATTCAGGGCTGTCTTTGAGTCGTCGTGTTGGGGCACGGCCTGCTGCGCTGCGAATATCTTATCCGTCGATATCAATGTTTCCTTGTAGAAGTTTATGAATTGGTGGGATTTCGGTGTCATGTTTGTTCCATGTTTGTAAGCTCTCGCTATAGCTGTCGAAGCCGACTGTAGTGGAGATACGATGGACTATGTGGAGCCTTGCCTGCTGTGTGCGAGTGTGAGCGTCGAAAACCGTGGTTCGGCAAATGGGCCAAGGCGAAGCTGCTGATTTCGAAGAAGGCTTCCCCATCTGCGCGTCTGGGCCTCAAGGGCTCGCTCTTCAGGTCTCGAGCTCTCCAGTCATTTTTGTCAAACAGAAAATAAGGGGTACCGTATTCTGGGGTCCTTATAAAAGGGATCCTACTATTTCGGGCAGGTACTATATTAGGGTCCCCCATTTTCGTTTAGTTGTTTTGACAGACCTGCTTCTGGACAGTTGATGGCCTGCTCTCGATTCGCGACAACTCGTGAATGTAAGATGATACCGACATCTGGCAATAGCAGTAGATGGGCATCAGATGGCATCATGAGTTCATCGACTGGCAGCCAGGTGACAATAAGGGGGCAGAGCCTCTGCACATGGCCGTCAGGCTCTTAGACTGATCCCGGGGATGCGAGCCTCTTCAGTGAAGTAACACCGAGGCATACGAAGGCCATCTCGCTATGGTGGACCTTCTCCTGGAGCGGCTCTCAGTGGTGGTCAGTGAGACCGAGTGAAGCGACGGAGAGACACGCTTTTGCCCAGCGTGAGCATCCATGACGTATGTACGTTTGGAGATTCGAGAGCGCCAGCGCATGGACAAGGGGGGGAATGGGGGGTGGGTGTAAGAGGCACAGCACCACAAGGCACATGAGACATTCTGGGTGCTGTTCCTAAGCTTGAATCGAAACTTTTTCCAGCGATGATGCAGAGTTCTCTTTATCTCATTCGCATCGATTTTGTTTACGTTGACACCCGGATCGTGGTCTGATGGAAGGCATGCAGAAGAAAAATTGTGGGGAACAACTTGATGCGAATGGCGTGAGGAGTACCATCAAGGCTGTTTTCCAGCTTGCGTTGGTTTCTTTGGCTGAAGAAGACAGGACAAAGACCGTAAAGTTCGCCGAAACCCAGATGCCACACACAGTGACTTTCGCTCGGCAGAGGCCAGCGGAGCCGCTCCTGATACTGGTTCCGATGCCGCTCGGCTCGTGCCAGACTCCACACTTGTAACTGATTATCATATATGGGAGTTTTCCGAAAATTGGGGGTACCTTATTTTGGGGTCCTTATAATAAGGGTCCTACTATTTAGGGTACTATATTAGGGCCCCCCATTTTCGGAAACTCCCATATCATGATATAGTATGAAACTTTGCTATATGCGACCACATGCTATGATATGCTGCGAGGCGTTTGCATGCTATCATATACTAGATACATTCTATCGTATAGCTTCTCTGCCCAGGATGGCACCGAGCCGGCAGGAGACCCAGCAAGGATTGCCTCGACAGAGTTCAGGGTTTGGGGCGGGCCGTAGTGACTTCGTGAAACCCCAGCTACAGGCGAAGCTGGCTTTCGCGCGAGGGCACAAGGCTCCAGCGGACTCCTTGCTTAGAACTTCGGATTTCGCCTCGATGCGAAAGCCAGGACCTGGCGCAAAAGCTGAAAGATGCGATCCCGAAGCCGGAGCGACCGGCAGGCCGCAGGAAGCCTAGAGGCTCACTTACACGAGACTTCTCTGCGTAGGCAGGGTGCATTCTGGGCTCCGACTTCGTAAATGCCAAAGAGGGGTCATCTCGTTGTCCCAGTCTGTGCACCCGCAACAGCAAAAGGGATCCAGACCACGCGACGATGTCAACACTTTCCGAGGCAAATCTTTGGGCCCACTCCACGACGAGTTCTGACACCAAGTAGATTCATCTGCGTGTCTCGGAAAAAGCTCTGGCTAGAAAGTGCGTCATGTGGTTGTGGGCAGCCGTGCGGTCAGGTGCATTCAGACGCAGATGCCAGGGTTAAAGCAGCCGCTGAAACTCCAAGATTGTCCCGCAGCCATCAGCAGCAGTGCCGTGTGGTCCCGCCTGGGGCCAGAAGCTGCAGGATTCTCGACGATCTTCAGACTCTGCGAGCGAGCAAGTAACAAGAGAGCCGTGGTCGTTTTTGCTTCTCAGGGCCCGCCATGGTATCGGCGAAGAACGTCGTGTCGGATGCTTGGTGCAGAGCGCCTGCAGGGCTTTCTCAGGTGCAAGTGCAGCCGAATCCTCACGAACTGGCATGTCAGGCCGTTTACGGGCTGCTACAAGAAACGAAGCCATCGATTTCTTCCAAGGCCTCTGGTGGGATCGATTTTGATTGTGTGGGTAGGGTCGGCACACTCCGAACCCGAGCAGGTTCCAGCAGCTGGAGATAGCTTATGATTTTCCGAAATTTCCACAAATTATGGCCAAGAGGATCGTTGCGTGGCGCTCAGACACTTGGAGGTTGCACACTTTCGCGACGATGTGGCAGTCTACACAAGGGTGAAGCATTGTGGCTATGTCTGGGCACAGTGGCATGATTTCATCTGTCTCCAGTCGCAAAGTCACATGTCACGGGCAGAGTACCCTTGATCAGATATGAGGCTGTTCCCCTAGAGCTTGATGCGCACCGTCCGATACGAAGGAGTCGCCAAGCGACACCGTATTCAACACCACCCTAGCTTAGAAGCAAGCGGCCACGAGCAGGCATAGCACAGCGATTGGAAAGCAATGGCGCTGCCGTTCGGGACAGCTTTCGGACTGCCGCTACAGAGGCTTTTGTCATGATGCGCTATGGATGCTGCGCATCACCGACTCAACGAGAGTGAAGCAGCGCCTGCCACCGACCCAAATGCCCAAGCAGTGGATGCACTGGGTCACAGGCATTTGCCTCTGTGTTTTGGTGTGCTTTTGATTTTTGATGCTTGCAGTGTGAGACTTTTTGCCGAAGAATGTGTCTCCCCAAACCCTAGACCATAAACCGAAACCCTAAACCCTAAACCCTCTTTCAACTGTTCTGCGAAGTTACCCTGTAATGCGGGCTCGTCCTTGCTAGGTAGGAGGGAAAAAAACCCCAAATGGCTCAAGCCATTTTGGCTCAAGCATATCGGCTCGAGTGACCTAAGGGATTCTCTTTCCCTCCTGGTTCCTGCGCGTGGAGTTGGGGTTCTTACCGGTTGTGTGCTTTTCAGGGTTTCTGACTTTGCCCAATGACTAGTGCTGAGAAACCTCCGCACTATCTTCCGGCTGTTGGAAGGCACACTGAAGTACTCGAGCAGGACCAACAGAACCCCCCGCTCGCCGCTGCTTGCCGAAAGCCCGAACCCTCTCGCCTCACCACGCGTAGGCCGAGTACCGTTGAAGTCCCTGACCTGAAGAAGCCCAAGTTGGAGGAAATGCCATTTCCGGACGTTGAGATGCCTGAACATGTATCCCCAGGACAGTCTATCTTTGCTACTGAAGAGGAGAGTCAGGATGTAGACATACCCAGGCTTGCTCAAGCGGACTCGCCCTCCTTTGCCTCTCAGGCGACGGATATCCCGGTTTTTAAGTTCGGGGCTCCAAAGGGGACAGGGCCCCAGCTTGTAGATCTTACAGAACAAGATAAACATTTGGAATCTACCCAGAATGGACCAGATGGGGATGCAGACCGACAATATGCCGAGATCCAGAATGGCTTGCATACGCAGGGGCTCCGAATCACGCATGTTGAGTCAGTCACCTCAGAACACACAGACCTCCACCAGCAAACAGCTCGTAAGATTAAGACACTTGAAGACAAGGTCCGAGAACTTGAACAACACAAGGATGCAGCCCCCAGATCTCCTCGAACCAACTTTGGCGCACCCAGATCCCTGCGCTCACCGAGGTCCCCTAGGAACTCACATTTTGGTATTGAGCCTCAAGATGAACCTGACATGGATTTGGTCATTGGAGGGTGGGTGGACGCCCGTAGGGACGATGCGATTGAAGAAACCAAGAACATACTGCGTGACGCCCAGGTCTTTGATCAAATCGAGGAAACCTGGGCTCCCTACAGTAGGACAAGCTTTGTGACACTGCGCCTCATTTTTGAGAAGGACCTTCCTGTGGCACTTAAGTGCAGAAAGCAATCCTCTATCCTCGAGAAGCTTAAGGCCAAGAAGTACGTTAGTGGGGTTGCGGCGGGGTCACAGGATGTCAAATTATGGGTCACCCGCAGTAAGTCCCCTGAAGAACGTCGTATGACCAGAGCCATTGTTATCTGCAAGCAGTTCTATGTAGGGCTCCCCAACAAAGATCCCAGCCAGCCCAAACCTTTTGCTGAAAATGCCATTGATATTTCCTGGAACGGGAAAGTCTTCATTGGGCAGCACCAGCTCCTTGGCAATGTTCACAGGGATGGGGAACCGGGAGCCTACGACCTTCTGTTGACGGATGCCAGAGGAAATCATTTGGAGTGGTACTTGTTTTCCAAGGTTTTTGCTAAAGTCACTAACAGGTGGGATCAATACCGCCCCCCTGACCGCGAGTGACTGCAGCCGGGTCCTCCACCCCCTGTGCTGCTCCATTGCGCGTCTTGGAACATCCAGGGTAAAGGGGTCAAAGACTTGGAAGATGCTTGGTCTGAGCTGGGGATGTCGGGCATGGACTTTCTAGGAATTCAGGAGCTAGGAGGCCAGAAAGATTTGAGCCCTCTATGGCAGCCCGTCCAAGTCGGCCTAGATGGCCTTTGGAACTTTTACGTGTGTAATCCGCCCCTAGCCTTTCGAGCTGTGGCAGTAGGTATACACTCTCGTCACTTTAATTCGGTTGAAAAAGTCACGCCCTTTAGTTGTGGCATTGCAGTCACCCTCAAACGCAACTCAGCCAGAACTTTCGTAATTAGTGCTCATCTGCCCCATAGGCAACGTCACGATTGCATTCAAACGTGGCAAACTTTTCATGCCGAATTAGAACAAATTCTCCGTCAGAGGAGGCTGCATGATACGATCGTGATCCTGCATGACATCAATTACGAATTAGGTGCAGTGGATGAGATGGAGAGCCCTAATTCATCTGATGAACGTGGCTTCATTGCACGCAACATTTTGCAACAATTTGGACTCGTACATACAAAGCCCAGCACATGTACCTGGAGCAATAGCCGTGGGTCTTGCTCAAAAATCGACTATATACTTGTCTCCACACCAACAATTAATGACACGGACTTTCTCCTTGGTTGCGACCATCGGGCGGTATCAACTTCTTTTCAACAACCTGGCGCCCGTACTACTAAAACACCCCGTACAACCAGGTCTAGAAACAGGTGTGGACAGTGGCGTATTGATGGATCTAAGGCTATGCCCGCTTGCAATGCTTTTGCAGAGCGCATTGAAATCCATAATCAGGATTTTAAGATTGCTGACCTTGAGCTTCTAGCGAAACAAGTATCCTACCGTCCCAAAAGTCATAGATATAAGGACTCCCCATATATCCTTGACCTCATTAAACAACGCAGGACGCTTGTTGGACAGGAAGCCAGGAACCTAGGTAAAGACATCCTGAGACTCCGCGCGGCCGCTAAAGCAGCTTGGCTCACAGAGCTCCTCGACAGAGGCTCGCAGGGGAATTTTGGTGCAATCGCCTATTTTAAGAGACGTCAGAGCGTTCTTACGATCCATAATAATTATGTTGCAAGGGCCGGGGGAGTCCACAAAGCCACGCAGGACCTCAAGCATTTTTACCAGCTTAAATACACGCCCCCCGATCCCCCCCCTTATCCTGAGTTCGCTCTTGACCTTTTTGTCAACAAAATTGGTTCTTTCGATCACTGTGAAAAAATAACCCCCAAAGAGGTTTTGGATGTCACCGATCTTCCCCTCCCCTGGCTCATCTCCCGTCTCACCTTTCTACCGAAAATCAAAACTCCGTCCCTCCCTAAACATCTCCGTCCCATTGTTCTTTCTTCCACACCCTCCAAACTNTACCGAAAATCAAAACTCCGTCCCTCCCTAAACATCTCCGTCCCATTGTTCTTTCTTCCACACCCTCCAAACTTTTTACTAAAATCCTCCTTTTCCGCCTTCGTCCCCGCTTCCCTCCCGTTTCGGCTCACCAAATTGCTTGCATTCCAGGTTCACAAACCCTTGACGGCTCCGCTTGTTTACAACATATCATACACCTCTCTCAAGAGTATAACCTCCCCCCCATCGCGATCAAATTAGATGTTTCATCTGCTTTTGACCACCTTTCACACGAGTCCATCGCTAGTTATCTTTCCCTTTGCGGGGGATGCCTTGAAGCTTTCCTCCTTCTAAAAATCATCACCTTATCTCGTGTTGCCTTAAGCATCTCTGGCACAGCTTGGCAACAGAAACTTTTCCGGGGGCTACTTCAAGGTTCCAGTTACAGTGCCGAGATTTTTGGGCGTACTCTTGACTACTACCTGGGTTTTCTGCATACGCGTTGGTCGATTAGCGAAAACACATGGATCCAGTCCACTGATCCCTCTGGTCAACTTCATAAGGTTTTTAACCTTCTTTATGCTGACGGCATAATCCTCCTTGCTACCTCATATGAACAAGCCAAAAGACTCCTTGAAGCGGTTGTTGACATTTTAGCTGCTATTGGACTTACCTTAGCATTGGATAAGTGTAAGTTCATTGTCTCTCCCAATCTTCCTAGTAGGCCTCTTCGCGTTCGCTCCTTTGATATTTCCCCAGTGCGTTCTTTTACTTTCCTAGGGGTTCTCATGGGGTTCGATATCAATGCACAGACCATCTTAGCTGCCAGACTCTCTATGACTAACAATGCCTTTTGGGGTTACTATAAAATCCTCCGTAGACCAGCTGCTTCCTTGCGGAAAAGACTTCATCTACTGGATACCTATGTTACCTCCAAATGGCGTTGGATTAGTCCCTGTATTCGTCCGGTCACAGCTGTCAAAAATATGCTTTCGGTCATGCATAACACCCTTCTTACTTCACTTTGTGGCCTGTCATCTGACCCCTTTGTTACATCTTCGTCCAACTGGGTTTGTCGTCGACGAGCTAGTAAGATGTGTGCCCAGGCGCTTTCCCACCAGTCATGGGCGGGCATCCAAGCCCTTTCTTTTCTTAGTTACTGGGGTCATGCTGCACGCCTCCACACCTACCGCTTCTTTGCCCTCTCCGTCGTCCTACGCATACGAGACACTTTCTGGTTACATAGAAACTGCAAAACTACACGCCGAATGCCAGGATATTGGCCGAATTCATATCGTCTCATTCAATTAGCCTGGGAGGACTTACGGGGCTTAGGGACTCCCCCGTACTGGGAAAATGCTGCCCTTGACAAGGAACTTTGGAAAAAAATCATAACCACTTGGCTTGATGCTAAATCCCTGCAGCCGCATCTTTACTACCCCCAGTTGCAAACGGTTGATCTGCTAGGGAGAAGCCTTTTGCAGGTTGGTGAGAGATTCATTCTCCTTCCTTTCAGACATGTTCCGGTTGAGGAAGCTTATGATTCAGCCTTTCAATTTGTCCCTGACGTATCGGTACATGACAGCGAAGCTGTGATTCAGGTCTGCTCGGACGGCAGTTGTAAGAACAAGCAAGGAGCTCTGGCAGTTTCTTTTCTCGCCCCCTATGCACCCCTAGAGCAGGCGGTTCTGGCACAGGCCTCTATTCAGGGTGTCTGCACGTCTACGCGATCTGAAATCCGAGCGGGAGTCCAAGCCCTAAAAATGATCCGGGCAGCACTGCCTTTCCTGAATGGCCTCCCCATTTTGTACATGACAGACTCCACCTTTGTACTGCAAATTCTGTAAGAACACTGCATGTATAATTGTCATCCAAATGATATTCATGAACTTGTGCATTTATGGAAACAGGTGTGTAACTCAGTCACACTACGACATGTGAAAGGACATTCAGGACACCCCCTAAATACCCTCACTGACCACGCAGCTAAAGCAGCATTACGATTCGGACATCACAGAACCCTCTATCGTACTGCCGACTTTAAGAAAGTGTTCATGACGTTACACCACCATCCCAATCCACCCTTTCATGACTGGCTCTGATTTTCCCCATAGTAACTTTTTCAATCCTTTTATGAAGGGGGGGGGGTAGGGCGTGCGTTATATTCCTTCCCACAATTTTGGAGTTTGCTCAGTTTTGTTAGGCTGTACTTCGCATCTGCCAGACTCCCACACCGAAGCTCCCAGGCCCAACACATCCCTGAAACATTGTGTAGCTCGTAGATCCAGTCATGGATTCCGCGGTGCGGTGCTCATGGATGTAGAGAACCTTGGCGAGGCCATCACCATCGGCTCGCTGTTCCTACACAACCACAAAGCAGTGGCAGGGCTTGGGGCACTCGTAATACTCTGGATGCTCTTTCTGACATTTCTGCATTTTCGAGTGTCAGCCTCCAACTCGCGTGCCCTGAGAGCCCTTGTCCTGACCATGCGATCGCTCGAACAGCAGCTCACAACTGTTGCAGACAGCAGGTCTACCACCGTGGCCGACTCGAGTGGATCATCGACCCTTGCAAACACACTCCAGTGTTTGGATGCTAAGATGCTGCAACTGGGTCGGGAGAGCGAACAGATGAGAGCATTCATTGCTGAACTTCAGGCTACGGATGTCATCCCAGCCATCGAGGCCGCGCTCCGCAACGTGTCTGCTACTACGGAGCAGACCCACCAGACCCTGGCGACTTGGATGAAGGAGGTCCCGCCGAAGATCCGTGAGATATGGGGGTTTGCGGCACAAATCCCGACCTCACACAAGGCCCTGAGTGTGCTGGCAGTGGACACACAGAAAGCCTNCGAAGATCCGTGAGATATGGGGGTTTGCGGCACAAATCCCGACCTCACACAAGGCCCTGAGTGTGCTGGCAGTGGACACACAGAAAGCCTTTGCGCTTCACGAAACCCTCTCTGATGGTCTTCTCCGTCAGGGAAGGGAGGCCCTCCACCAGCTACAGGGCGAACAAAGAGCGCAGGCAGAAAAGCTCCAAGCCATACAAGGCGATCTCCGGACTCAGAGTGACAAGCTTGCGGAGCTCAAGGCCTTCGCGGAGGAGCAGAAATCCACAACCAAGCAGATGAGCCTGGACTTGCATGTGGGTCGTACTAAGGCGGAACAGAAGCACGAGAGCCTGCAAAAAGATGTCACGGCCACGCAACACACCTTGCGTGGCTTGAACATCTTAGTTCCCAACTCCAAGACCATGACCGACAAGCTGGATAATGCCATGGGCTATCTGGTTGCAGCAAACCAAAAGGATGACAAGTTCAGCGAGAACATGGAGCACCTACAGGAGTGCACTGCAAATACGGAAGATCGGGCCTTGCGGCTCGAAAGTTTGGTCACCGCAGTGCAAGAGACCCTCGGGGAGATCCAAGACGTTTGCCTCCAGGTCCGGGAGGCTCAGAACCTGGTACAGGAAGGGGTTCAGAACGTGCTTGAACGTACACCCAAGCTGCCGAAAAGGAATCCTCCCCGGTCGGACACGACACAGACGGCAACTCCGGCGGCCTCGTCACAGAACATGCCGCAGCATGCACACAGCGCCATGCCGACGGAGCCGACGCAGCCTATCCGACTCTCGGAGCACATCCATCAGCCGATGCTTCCCCGAGACAGCCAAGCCCCTATCTACATGGTTCATGATCCCCTCAACCGTGATCTTAGTCGGATCCCCACTCATGAGCTTTTACGTACATTGCTGTCTCGGGGAAACTTCTGACAGATGGCTTTTCGAGGCTTGTGACGTAGCCCTTTTTCACATGCCGCCGAAGCTCAGCAGCCCATGCAAGGCGTCGTTTTTTGATGTCGAGGCCGAGAGTGGACTTGTATGGTCCCCATGGTCCGACTGCATGCACTTTAATTGCTTAATTCCTAGCACCCCTGCCAATTGCTGCTGCTACCCTCTAATTACCCGACTTGCGCTGCATCCTAATTTGGAATTCTGACATTGCATTCTAATTGAAAATTAGTTGCATGCCCAATGCCAATTGCTGCTGCCACCTTCGAATTTGTTGGTACTGCAAGACAATCGAATTTTTAATTGATGCCAATATTCCCGAAACAATTTGTAATTCGTAATTCTTTGCCCTAATTCAAAGGCTCACCTAATTGACGCCACATAATGAGCCACCCGGTACAATAGCTGCCTGAGCAAACTCGCAACGCTCGATGTCTTACATCAAATCGCAAAATCGACAGCCTGACTTGCATCTGAAGCGCTCCTGCATTGTTAGAGCCCATCCGACTCCCTGCAGCTGTACGGAAGATCACACTCCGCAGCAAAACGGGTTCAACAAGACAGTTGCAGCTGCTAGGATGAAGCGCAAGGCTATGGTACCCCAGAACTTCACAACCTCGCCCCATCCGACTTTGGCCTTGAGGATATGCACATGAGATGCCTCAGCAGACGGCTTGGGGTTGCCCCTTCTGTCACCCTCGCTGAAACGGTTGCATACGCAGCAGACTGTAAATTAGGACGTGGTGAGCAGGTTGAACCGACCGTGGTACTCGACCTCTGGGATGCCCTAGACGAACGACTCAAGCAGCGCAGCAAACATGACCAATCAGCTCGCCTGCTTACTTATCCTAGGCGCAAACCCCCGAAAACCCGATGCCCTAACTCAAGCCACAACCGAACTACCCCATGCCACGAAATTCCTGGCGAATTACATCCGGTCCCGAAGCCCTCGCCATGTTGGTTACGAGGCGCCAGAATGGGCAGCCCTCTGCTCCGGCGCCGGCCGCCACAGCAATCCACGCCCAGACACAGCCTTCAATGTGATAGCTCTTCGCCTGAACTCCAATAAAGCGCCGCACCGAGATGCCAATAATGGGCCAGAAGACTCCTTCATGCAAGTGATTACCAAAACTGTTTCGGGAGGGAATCTTTGGAGTGCTGATGCGTCAGGGGATACCTTTATGTCTTTTCAAGGCATGCAGGTCCCAGGGCCTTGTCATGAGGCTCCCATCACCTTCTCTGGGAAAACTAAACTTCATGCAACTGAGCCCTGGACAGGACCTCGCCGATTGGTTCTTCTAGCCTGGAGTACCAATCACCTGGACCCACAAACCAGTCAACACCTGAAAGATGAACTTAACTTCCCCGTCCCTAGACGCCCCGAAACCCCATCAGGAGCCCAGCTTACCCTCAAAGCCGCGCTTGAACTTTCAGTCCTCTCGAAGCCCAACCAACATCCACAATGGCACAATCCCGTCATCTGCATTCCATCTAGCTCGAGTGAGAACCACGATTCCCTGCCTCTGTGCCCGACTACACCTGATGATCCCCCAATAAGCCAAGCGGAAGCACAACAGCCTGAATCTCCCAGCTCCTTCGCTTCCACGATCAGGGACGACTAAGGCATGCGGGCCGATGATGCACCACCGGGCCCGATGGTGCCCTGTATCTCAAGTTTTCTAATTCCCACCCCCCTGGGGACCTAATTAGTAATTGATTGCAAGAGGCCCAAACAGGTGCTCGAAGCTTCATCAGGTGAGTTATAATTAATTACAACTGACAGTCATTGCAAGCCCAAAAAATCATGCCTTGCATGTATACTTAATAATTGATTACAGTCTTTGCAGGCCCTGGTCTCGCATGTGTAATTTGTAATTCGTAATTTGGAATTCAGACTGTCAGGTCGGTGGCACGCAGCAAAACACTCACACACCACCCAACTCCACCCACGCACACACAAGGCTACAGGCTCAGTCGTTTGGCCGTCGTCGTCCCCACACTTCCGGAAGACCGCAAAAAAACCATAAAAAGACAGTCCGCCCACAGACCACGGCCAAAGTGACCACCTGCAGCACCGAACATTCACTCGTTCGTAACTCCACTGCCCACTGCTTCCGTGCTACTGCCGCTTAAATGCTTCAGGGCCCTATGAACTATTCTGTTCCATGTGCCAGTGTTGAGGGATTTTCATTTCGGGGATTTCGCTCCTTTGGTGAAACAAGCGCGCCATGGCCCACACATACTGACCTGCATGCTCCGAAGCGGAGTCCTGAAGTTGCTCAAAGGCCACGTCGCAGCCTTTGCATAGATGTGGATATCTGTCTGGAGTGCATGACCGGTATACAGACACGCAATGACTTTCACTGGTCCTCAAGAGAGTCAGACAGTCCATCAGCTATCTTTGGATTTGGCAACAGGTGATCATGCAGCGACAGCTTGATTCGCACACGCGTGCTTGCGTCTTTGCGTGGGAAGTGTTTTGCAGCTTCTCCACGGCAAAGACATAAGCATGATCACTTTACCCTCTGTTAGCGCTATTCAGTCAGCAGCTCCAGGGGAGAGAAAGATCCATTGTGCGTCAGATCGCTTTATGGAAACTGCGAGCTGCTGCGTGGTAACTGGCACCAAAATCGAAGCAGGCTGGCATGGCATGGCTCGTAGTTTCTGCATAGCTGCTTTACAGTGGAGAATCTATGACAGTACACTGCGCAGCAGAACGCTCTGTGGAAATTGAAAGCCACTGCGCGAGGGAACTGGCACCAACAGAAGCAGGTTGGCATTGGCTTGGTTTCCTGCATGTCTGCTCTGCAGTGGAGAATTTGACATGAAACAATTCTGAATTTGACTTGCAACCACGTGGACACCACGAAAAAAGCTGAAGCCACGATCATGATGCAGGAGATGAATTCGTAATTCTGGCTGACTTTTGCTCTGGCTCCAGTACGTGACACAACAGTGCATGACGCTAGCTGAATGTGGCTATCTGGATTTGACGAAAACCGTTCAGACTGGAATGCCCTGGCTGGCAGCTGCAAGCGGGTGTGCATGTTTTGGGTACTGTGTGTCGACTGTTTAGCAGTTGTACGCCCTTGAGTCCCTCCCGAAAAGGGAATACGTTGAAGAGTCCCTTGCCGAGTCATTCCTGTCTCTCGTTTACAGGAATGTGTGCTCCACAAATTGGCTACGAAAGCTGTAGCCGCAGTCAACTGTTCACCCGAGATACCCTGCAATGCGGGCTTCGTCCTTGCTAGGTAGGAGGGAAAAAAACCCCTAAACCCCCAAACCCCTAAACCCCTAAACCCCTGAACCCCTAAACCCCTAAACCCCTAAACCCCAAACCCGGAGCAGGACCCAAGTGGTCGCAGGCTTTTGGAGGCTTTGTCTCAGAAGACTGCGCCCTTCGGAACCTGTTTTGGTGCCAGGGCAAGGAGCTGAAACCTTAGAAACCTTGTGGTGGCCAAGACATCCCGATGCACATATACATACATATATATATATACACATACGTATAGGTGTGTGTGTGTGAATGTTTGGGATAGCACGTTGACATGCATATACAGTACATTGTATATGTATGTGTGTATATACATATACACATGCACATGTACATATGCGCATCTGCCCCTAAAGGATCGAAGCTCCTCGACAGAGCAGTGCAGCAGCTCTTCGAAGGCGGCCCAAGAGCAAGCCAGCGCTGTGAGATTGCGGCTTAGGGTTTACGGGTTTAGGGTTTCGGGTGAGTGTAGCAGTCAATGGTGCTGCAGAATTTGCCTGACCTCTTTCTTCAGGTCGCAATAGGCCTGGATGCAAAAAGGGTTTCGGCCTCGGTCAAGATGATTGCAGGTCGTAGACTGGCTAGACTTGAGCTCAGTAGCAAAAAAAGGTTTGGGTTTAGGCGTTTTAAGGATTAGGGATTGCGGAAGGCTTGGTCCGGGAAGCCTCGGAAAAGCAGAGGCAGCGAGCAGCCCTGGGCATTCAGGCAGTGCAGCTGGAAGCCGTAGTGTGGTTTAACAATGTATATCATTCTGTGTACCCAAATATGATGGTGTACAATGCTAATTTTAGGGTAGTGTAGAACATATGCGTCGTTTTCCATCACAGGCGACAGGCGCCAAGGCCAACCGGGAGGCCCTCTACCTCGATCGGACGCACCTTGATCGATGG
Source organism: Symbiodinium sp. clade A Y106 (assembly GCA_003297005.1). Taxonomy (NCBI): domain Eukaryota; class Dinophyceae; order Suessiales; family Symbiodiniaceae; genus Symbiodinium; species Symbiodinium sp. clade A. The sequence goes on from BGNK01005361.1 coordinate 14,242, forward strand.
GAGAAGCTGTCTCGCAGCTTCCTGGAGAGGGCTCTTGAAAGGATGCAGGCTCGCAATGGGCTGCGCATGTAATTGGTGCTGTACTAACCATCATTATTCCTATAATGGTCCATAGTTGGTATTGTAGAGCATAATAAGAATCATTATTCCTATTCCTATTATGGTCCGAAATTATGGTCCAGTTTTAAGAACCCAACCAGGCAGGTGAAGCTCTCGATGTTTGCGAACTTCGGCGCCTCGCAGCTTTGCAACATTTCCTTGAGGCGGGGCACTATGGGTGTAGGGTTTCGAGGTTGGGGTTTAGGGTTTTCGGAGCACCAAACTGCAGCCCAGGCGTGAATGAGGCACCAAATTCTGTAGCGTCACCTTACGCCCAACATCGCCCAAACCCCACGACTTACGAAACCCTGTAAATCGCAAGCCGCAGAGATTCTAAACTCCACAAACTCTTCAACCCTATACTAGAAGGGTTCAGGGTTCATAGACCATATAGGGATTCATAGTATATGGGTATAGGGCCTGCAAGCCTCAAAGTCTGAGGTCGATGTTGTCGACTTGTACCTGCCTGCGCACCAGAGGTGCAGTGAGGACACCTACCTGCCCGAGCCGCTTCTGGGTTCAGGTTTAGGATTTTGATTCAACTTACCATAATAGGGTAAGGAAGTTAAGTTAAGTCACCATAATAGGATAAGGAGTTTGATTCAACTTACCATAATAGGGTAAGGAAGATAAGTTAAGTTACCATAATAGGATCAGGAATTTGATTCAACTTACCATAATAGGGTAAGGAAGTTAAGTTAAGTTACCATAATAGGATAAGGAATTTGGTTCAAGCTACCATAATAGGGTAAGGAAGTTAAGTTAAGTTACCATAATAGGATAAGGAATTTGGTTCAAGCTACCATAATAGGGTAAGGAAGTTAAGTTAAGTTACCATAATAGGGCAAGGATTTTGGTTCAAGCTACCATAATAGGGTAAGGAAGCTAAGTTAAGTTGCCATAATAGGCTAAGGAATTTGGTTCAAGTTACCATAATAGGGTAAGGAGTTCAACTCAAGTCACTATAGTAGGGGAAGGAAATTAGTTTAAGTTACCTTTCTAGGGTAAGGAATTTAATTTAAGCTACCATAATAGGGTTCTATCCTAAATAAGATGGTTTCTTTAGTATGGTAACAGCGACAGCGATCCATAGTAAATAATATGGTTTCCTTACTATGGTAACTTAATGAAACTCCTTGACAAGAAAACCTAGGCTTTGCGATGTCTGCGTGCAGTTCCTGATGGATGTCACGCGCCCTGCCTGAGGATGAGAAAGCTTGGATCTTTTTGAGGGTTCTAGTTTACGCTGCCACAATAAGGGCAAAAGTTTATGCACTACAATCAGTATGCACATATATATATATTTCCAGCCCGCATCCCCACTGTGGCTTGTTTTTCACTGAAAGATGGAGGCGTGGAGTCTATGTGGTTCAAGGCACCCGGTACGACTTTGAGGTCACTTTGGCAGAGTCCGGACTGGATATCGAGAAGCAAAGCTTGGAGGTCGAAAATCTCAAAGAAGTGTTCTCTTCCAGCGTGGCTGCCGATGTCCGGCGTCATCTGATTGAGTCCGATGCCGGGCACATGGCACGAAGGGGTGAAAACCAGCTGGTGCAGGCAGTCACGGCTCTGCTGACTCAGTCAGGCTTGGCAAACATTGAACGTGCCTGCGGGGACCACGTTATCGTCAGTGGTGGTGATCAGGAGCTTTATTTCGAACTGAAGCAGGGGCCACCAAGATGCTGGGATCTAGTCCTCTCTTGCAAGAAGACAAACTTCAGCAGCTTCATGCTCAACTCACGGAGTGACGCCATGGAGGTTCTGGCTTGTTCTCCCAGCTCGCGAATCCAAAGGCAGGCAGAGAAGTCAAGGGAGCCTGTATAGGAAGCTGCAAGCTTGCGTAACAGACCTTAGGGCTGGAGGGGATGCCTGGATTCCTATCCGAGGTTGGAAAGAATAAGGCTTTATATCCATGTGCTGCTGATTCCCGGAAGACATGCTCATTTGCAGCAGTCTCCTGTGCTTTGGTTTCCTTTGCTGAAGAAATTCTGGATAAGGTGTCCGCAATGCTGTTGGATAGCAGCGAAGCTCGACTGCCCTTCAGGTTTGCGGTCATACGCCTCATGGCGCAATTGCAGTCGCTCTCTGTGGAGGCGCCACTCTCACGGCATCGTTAGCTACGCCAATGCAGGCTTCTCCACTTTGTCTTTTCTTCCCACTGCAGCTTTCGCTCTTGCTTTGTGTCAACAACTTCTCCGAGCATCTTCCTCTGTGCACATCTCTACCTTTGTGGTCCCGCTGTGTAGGGTCTGCCACGCTCTTCAACCGGGCTGTCCCGCGGCCTCGAGTAGACATATGTCCGGAACAATTGCTAAGCAGTGTCGACCATTACTAACATTGTTAATACATATATAGTTATGTAGAGGTATTATTGTAATTATCATTAATATCAACGATGTTACTAATACTTACACTAATAAGACAAATAGTACTATCGCTAATATTCTTGCTGCCTGGCTTGAGGTGCTCGAATTCCGTTCCGAGGTGGAGCTCCAGAACGAATTGGGTCTGCCAATCTCACTGCTGCCTCAAGAAGCAGAGGTTCGACTATTGAAGTGTATAGTAGTATAGTAGTATAGTAGAAAAGTAGTATAGCGGTATAGTGGTATAGTAGTATAGTAGTATAGTAGTATAGTAGTATAGTAGTGTAGTAGTAGTATGGTAGTGTGGTGGTGTGGTAGTGTGGTAGTGTGGTAGTGTGGTAGTGTGGTAGTGCAGTAGTAGAGTAGTAGAGCAGCAGAGCAGTAGAGCAGCAGAGCAGCAGAGGCAGTATAGCATTACAGTAGTAGAGTAGTTTAATAGTAGAGTAGTAGAGTAGCAGAGCAGTAGAGCGGTAGAGTAGTAGAGTAGTAGAGTAGCAGGGTAGCAGAGGAGCAGAGCAGTGTAGTAAAATAGTAGCATAGTAGTGTAGTGGCATAGTATAGTGAAGTGTAGCATAGTATAGTGCCGTATAGCGTAGTTTGCGCCGGTGTACAGAGGCTGCCAAAATGCAACCCTTGTCCTGTTCAGGGTCCCTGCAATCGCGAACTTCTGCTTGCCCTGGCTTCACGGACATTCCACCACATCTGGACCCGGTCCTGCATGCCAGCTGATTGTTTGTTTGCATGCTGCCTGCCATGCAAGGAGCCTGCCGGCGCGCTGTGCAATGCGTTGTGCCTCCACTGCGCGATGGGCGGGCGCAGGACTTGAAGTCCCTGAACCCTGAAAGGAAGATCCGATACTGTACTATGCTATATTTCTATTGTATTATACGATTCATTATGCAAAACTAGAAGCTGTCTTCTTGTCTGGCTTGGTATTGTCCGCTACAAAACTATACTTGACTATACTCCGGTATAATATACATCTACCATGCTAGACCATACTACGCTATACTATACTATACTATACTAGACTATACTATACGGTAGTACAACACAAGAAAGGCTGCCGAGTCTCTTGGACGTAGCCCTTTTCGCTGGCGGCAGGCAGATTTGGGGCTTCCCGGCAAAGCTCCTGGGTCGACTTGTCCTTGAAGCTTGGTCGACAGTCATGAAACGTAGGGTTCAGGGTCGAGGGATTAGGGTTTAGAGTTGAGCGTTTAGGGTTTAGGCGCTGGCCGGCACCTCAGTCCGTGCTGAAAAAGGGTTGAGGATTGAGGGTTTAGGGTTGACGGCGGTGTAGGGTTGAGGGTTTAGAGGAATGGTGAAACTTGCGAGGAGGCGAGACTGAGATCGTGAGGGGGTTTGGAGAGTGAGGGGGTGTTGAGATAGTTTCAATCACGGTTGCAGGGCCGGAGGCTGCTTTCACCCGGAAGCTTCAAGTTTGGATTCGTTTACTCCGCATGCCAGACTTGACTGACAAGCACTCCTCCACATGTGACGATTTTTTGAGGAGCGATCGAAGCTCACATGATGCGGGCGCGGTGCAAATGCGCATGATGCAGCCGTGAGAAAAAGAACGCAGTACGATGCCAGAACGACTTGTCCTCTGTGGTGTGGGTCACCCGGAGTGACGGAATTGCGTCTCGCAAGGCCAAGCGCATCTCCAAGAAGGAGTCTGCGACCTAGTAGCCGATGTCGCCAACGGCGGATCGTGTGGAGTTTGCAGCTCTCACGAAGTTCCTTCTGCCAACCCGTCGTTTGTTCCGTTCAGGGGTGGCATCCAGACCAGGGATCACCCTTGTTCTAAGGCTCGGTATAAGCCAACGTTTGTAATCCAATCCGGCTGTGGGCGGCAAGTGTCAAATTTCTGTGCAGGCCTACGATTCATTCCTGGAATGTGTGCGGCCGCAAGCCTACTTCATCGGCTGAATCAACCTGTTGCAGACACAGCTTCGCTTGGAGGCGTTACCCAGACAGCTACCAGAAGAAGTGTCGCACAGAAGCCGGCAAATGCCGTATGCCGAGTAACGATCTTGCAGCTTCCGTAGATGTGGTGGTCTGACCTGTCGCTCAGATCTGGCGTGTATGGAAGAGAACAAATCCTGGAAGTCGCAAACGCGGCAGGGTGCCAGGTTGAGAGTCGGCGAGCCAAAACGTGCCGGTTTGTTGCTTAGCTGAGGTTCACGTACATGCGATTTCTGGAGCATTTCCGCCTCTTCACAGAAGGTTCTGGGGGCACACTTCTCAGAGACAATTCCCCTAAACCCTAAACCCTAATTCTCTGATTTCCTCCGCGGGCTGCTTTTTGCCGCAGTGAAACGGACAAGGCCGAGAGGAAGGAATCGGCCGGTTCTTGTACAAAGATCCGACTCCGAGGAGATGCTGTAGACGGGATCATCTTAAGCAGTATGGTCCGCTATACTACTCTACCGTACTCCCATGCTGCAAAATAATACTATAGTTTACTATAGTACTATAATACACTATGATAATGTACAATCAGCTTATGTTATTGTCTCATGCTACATGCTACGACGTTACGACGATGCTGGCAGGACCCATGGTGTCGGCACCGTCATGGAATTCGGCCGTGCGGCCCTTGTAAAGCTGTGCGGAACGGCAGTGGCTGGGACAGTTTCGTGCCTTGAAGCACAAGGTACGGAGGGTGGGGCTAGGAGCCCACGAAGAGCAGGCTGGCACTTAAGCTGCCGCGGTAGACCGATCTGCAAAACATGCTTGTCGATCAGGTTCGCTTCCGAAGAAAGCGGGGACAGGTCAAAAGGCACCTGAAGCTTCCGAAGACGCAGGCCAGATACGGATGAAGAAGTGTAAGTCGCAAGGTAGTGGCCGGCTCGGAGAACCTGTCTTGGAATCATATAAAACGGTCTAGGGTAGCGCTCTGGGAATTCAGCCAATGTGCCCGGTTCAATCGCCTACCGCAGTATGTGCATCGCCACGGCTGAGTCGTAGTAAGGTACACAGGCTGTCGAGGTGGCAGTGAAGCCAAGTTCAGGAGCTGCTTTAAACGGGCGCTTCGATCGCAAGCCTTAAAAAATACCCACGTGTGAGACTTGACATAGCACAAGAGGAGTGGCCCGGTGAACCGGCTGAGCGGCACGTGAAGCGCACAGGAAGTGCAAGCATGTGGACAGACGTCTCGACAGTGTATGCGTGTTGTTGGGGGCCCGATGTTGTCGAACTGTCAAAACATCATGAGAACAGTGGTGGTGTTTTGGCTTTCACCGGTACGGTCAGGGCCCTTGCCCTGCTGAACTGCAGCAATTCCGGACATAGATCGAACTGCAGGGATTCGCAAGCACCGTGTTTGCAAGTCCTCTGCGAGGTACAAAAGGCAGTGGTACCAGTGAGTAGCATTGAGCGGGCTCTTGTGCTTGTCACGTGTGTGCATAGAAAGGCATCCAAAGCTCGAAAGCCTGGAGACTCGAATGCACATGGAAAAAGCTCACGGTAGCTTACTGCGGCACGAAACCATGTGGGGATTTCCGACAATAGGGGACCCTAAGACAGTACCTTAAATTGTACGATCCTTATTATAAGGACCCCAAAATATGGTACCCCTAATCTTCGGAAACTTTCATGTGCATCCCGGTCCCCGAGCCCTGCAGCATGTGCGACCTCTGCCCACGTCAGCTCTGTTCCTGGCAGTTGCTGCCGTGCTCAGCCAGAGAGGATGCTGCACCCAGGTGCACAGTGGTTTGGAGCTAATGGATGCTAATCTCATTTCCCACAGTAGTGAAGGTAGAGCAAGCGATAGCATATTCGGACCAAAGTCATTGTCGAAAGCTTTGCATTCGCCGCCTTACGGCATGGACCAATCCGGTGTGTTGCTCAGACAGTTCCCGAACTCACAGCATCAATGCGGGAACTGCAGGGGATACCGAGAATGGCCGAGCTTCACGACTCCAAGTTCCACGCGAGCCACGCCACAGCGTTCACTCGGCATCGGATGCCAGCCAAAGGAGCTTGCGTGGCAGCACAAGGAGAATGTGCCCGACTCTTCAAGTTCTGTCTGGAACTTGCCAGCGGCCTTTTGACAGGAGTGAAGCTGATGATGTGTCCGTTCCGTGCTGATTATGCTCTGGAGACGTCCATCGCACGGTCGGCTAATGTAGAGTCTGTTGGAACAAGGTGTCTGCAGCTTCGGATGACGAGCGGATACCACTGCCTGTCCGCGTAATCAGCTGCTTGTCTCTCCTTGTTAGAAAGTACGGTTCCGGCTGGAGTATCATGGTTTGACTTGGTGTCGGCTATGTTATGACATTGGAACATAGAGTGGCTGGGAGATGGGGTGCGAACCCGAGGCGAGCACTTCAACGTCGAACCAGTTTTTCTCTGGCGACTTGCTCTGGGTCTCGTTGCTGCGATGCTCTGAGATGGATTCCCAATCACACAGCAAGAAATGTGGACCCTTTCAGGTTCACGGCCGCACTGCTGCGCCTTCCAAGGTACTTGTTATCTACCTCGTCATTCTTCTCTGCTTCTTCAGAGGCACGGAAGCAAAACACCGATGTCTTTAACGCATCGGGGATTGTGTTTGCAGGAGGTTTGCAGCCAGGGGAATGTCAGCCCGACAGACTTGCAGGGTGTTGTTTGCTACGTGTTCAGCTTGTCGCTGAAGCAGCCTCATGTATTTGCCAGGCGGTGCCACGCCTTGCCCGCAGCCCACGGAACCATCCGCTCGAGAAGCCGTGTCATGTCTGGGTCTTGTGTCTTGACACTTCAGGCCCGCAAGAGTGGGTGACTGGAGAGACCGGCGGTTACTACTGCCGGGAGCTTCAAAGTATACGCAAAGCGCCCTACACTCTAAACCCTGCAATGCGGGCCTCGTCCTTGCTAAGTAGGAGGGAAAAAACCCTCAGGCGCCGACATCCAGGGCTGCCGCCCGGCCGGGCAAGGCCAGTTTCCGATATGCTGGTGCCTAAGGCTCCGAGCAGCTTGTAATTTAGGGGCCTTATAATTCGTTTTGTTCCTTATTATAATTATCGTATACTATACACCAAGACCCCATTCTAGTTATTAAGGCCCCTATATCATAGTACCCTTATAGATCCCCTATAGACCCCTTTAAAGGAATCCGAACTAGGGCCCCGACATTACTTCTCTCCGTGGCTGCTCAGCTATGCAATTGCGCCATGCCAGACAGAGCCCAGCGGCCTCTGATCCGTGTTACCGTCCTGGGGCATCTGTATATGGAAGTTTCCGAAAATGAGGGGATACCTTGTTTCGGGGTCCTTATACTAAGGATCCTACTATTTAGGGTGCTATATTAGGGTCCCCTATTTTCGGAAACCCTCATGTATCCAAATATAAGCCTTGATCCACGGCGTACATCAATTTTGTGCAGGGTGCTCGAAAGGAAAGCACTATTGAGCGAAAGCCTTTAGTTAGCAGACTTGAGCTAGGTAATGCATAAAGGGAATGCCGTCGTAGGCTGTCATTAAGCAGGCGCTCAGGCCCAAATGCAAGTCAGAGCGAAAGATCCGCAGTCGTTGCGAAAGACAGACCAAAGCGTCATGGCCCACTGCTTGGAGTTGCTCTGTGCAACCTCGGCCGATCAAATGAACCCGAATCCCACGCACTGTCAACCAACAACCCCAAACCTCCGCGGAACCCTGTCAAACCTCCAGCCTCAACTCCAAACCCTTAACCATGCCGCCACCACAACAGCCACGACTACCACTACCACTAGCACTACTACTACTACTACTACTACTACTACTACTACTACTCTATGACTACTACCACTGGTACTGCTGCTACTACTACTACTACTACTACGACTACTTGCTACTGCTACTGCTACTGCTACTGCTACTGCTACTGCTACTGCTACTGCTACTGCTACTACTAGTGCTAGTACTAGTACTATTCCTAGTACTAGTACCAGTACTAGTACTGCTACTGCTCCTACTACTACTTCTGCTCGGTGTGACGTTGCTAATTGATCGCAGTGTTTGTTTTTTAGATGCGTTTGCGGAAAGTAGCCTTCGTGCGTGTTGTGCAGCACTTCGTGGTAGCTGACCCTTGCATGTTGCAGACATGTGAGGGGCGGAAATCTCGGGTAACAACATGTTGGACGATTGAACAGGATGATGCCAAGCACATGTTTGCACAACTCTGAAGCACTCATCGGACTCTGTGGCGCTGGAATGAGAGTCTGAGATCCTGGTACTTCTCCATAGTGGCTCTGGGCAGGGTTTGGAAGAAGGCCATATCGAAGCCCTGTCTGCCCCAGTACTATACATACAGCATAGTATATAGTACATTATACAGTATAACACATAGCAGAGTGTATAGTATAGTCAGTATAGTATATAGAAACTAGATCATCGTCACCAGTATCAATCACCATCAGTCATAATCAAGCATACTCAGTCACCCTTACCATCATCGCATCCTCATCACGCCAACATCACCATGAACATCAGCAAGTCAAGCCAATTCAGCCTGCAGCCCCTAGGCGGCCCGTTTAGGGCGCAGGCGCAAAAGCAAGTGCCACAGGACATTAACATTCGGAATCTCGCATCTCACTTTGGCAATGCAAGCGCGATCAACGCATTCACATGTGAGACCCATTGACTGCACCCGCTGCATATGTCATCCAACCGCTCAAATGTTTGAATCTGGAAAACATTTGTATTGGGTTTGGGGGTACATTATACTAAAACGATAATTTAATATGGAACCCTAACAATAGTATATTCCTGGTATTCCTGGAATGTACTATTTTTTGAAAATAGTATAGGTAATTCTTAAGGCGCCTAAAGAATGTGAGTTGCTTTTCCACGTGTCGTGTTGCCAGGTCTGTAAGGATCCAGCGGGTTGCCAATCCAGCACACGTCCTACCCAACTAGCACACAGCAGAGTAAGTAGTGTAGTATAGTGTAGTACAGTATAGTGTAGTACAGTATATAGAAAATAGGAAGGCTTGCAATGCAAGCTGCGGGTTTCCAGTGACGCTTCAGAACTTCAGACGGCCACGAATTGCACTGATGGTTTCGGCAAGCAGTGAAAACTTCGCATTCGGGTCATCTAAAGTTTCGTGCCATGGGGGACTCCAATCAACGTCTGACGGAGGACCATTTTCAAGTCTGTATTGTGCATTGTCCAATACCCAGCAGCAAAGCATGCCACAGGTGTGACCAACGTGCTGAAAAAAAGCGACTCGCCCACGAAACAGCTCGATCTCGAAGTATCCAACTGCTTGAACAGAAAGCTTTCGATTCGACCGATAAGTGGTTTGCAAAGTCTAAACCATGCTATTTGGAACCATCTGCTGATAGCATGCATAATAGCCATTTGTGGGTTCTTCGTCGGCAAGACCTGTTTTCGCTGGCCATCATTTGTGTGAACGCGTGGTGGCGACTCTGCTTGAGTTGTAAGTACTACCGAATCTCCCTGCTCCCATCGCTGATTGTAGTACCGAGCAGAACAATCGTGGACTTAGTGCCAGTACACACCCCGTCGCGTTCCAGCGTTGATGTCAAAGTCGCGGCTCTTGATTGTACCTGCAACTCGGCCGGATTGCTTGTGATACAAGTATTGTAACACCCGAATCATGTGATCAGACGCCCCGTGGTCACGAAGCGTATTCCTTAAGGAACGCCAATGTACGCGATGAAAAGTTCGACACATCCAGGCGACGACCCATAGTGGCATATTGACGCACGCCGTTTGTCGATGATCAAATCGGCGGTAAGCAATAGTTCTTCCAGTCACCGTCCTAGTCGGAAGCCATGTTGTTCTTCAGGCTGCACATCCTCCAGTGGAACTTGATGCGGGCTAAGGTCATGGAACGGAAACTTTAAATTAGAGACCAGTTTCGCGAATGCCTTCTTCGGAATCATGGGCCATGTAGACGGCCAATCCCGTGTATATAACACCCGGTTGTATAGCGCAAAAGATGATCACCAGCATTACCATCAAGCATCATCAGCAGCAGTTATTATTAACACCATCATCACCAGTCGTGATGATTCATGATGATGATCATCATCATGGTCGATAGTGCAGCTAGCAGCAAAGACGCTGACGCAAATACCTGTATAAGGCCAGCATAACATGCCAACCCTATGAACTAGAACATGAAGTTACCAAACCCCCAACCCCCAGACCCTCACAACCCAAGCAATGACAATAAGCAGTTGGACCAACGATCAAATCAGGTGTATTGGGTACTACTACTACTACTACTACTACTACTCCTACTACTGCTAGTAGTAGTAGTAGTAGTAGTAGTAGAACTACTACTACCACTACTACCAGTATTAGTACTACTACTACTGCTACTGCTACGACGACGACTACTGCTACACTACACTACACTACACTACACTCTACTACACTACACTCTACTACTACTACTACTATTACTACTAGTACTAGTACTACTACTACTACTACTACTACTACTACTATTACTACTAGTACTAGTACTACTACTACTACTACTACTATTACTACTAGTACTAGTACTACTTCTACTACTACTACTACTGCTACTACTAGTACTAGTACTAGTACTAGTACTACTATTCCTGCAGCTACTGCTACTGCTACTACCACTATGACGATTACTGTTTCTACTACTACTACTACTACCGCTACTAACTACTTCTAGTAGTACTAGTACTACTAGTACTAGTACTTGTACTAGTACCAGCACTAGTACTAGTACTACGAGTACTACTCCTACTACCGCAAGTACTACTACTCCTGCTGCTGCTACTACTACTACGATTACCACTACGACGACTACTACGACTACTGCTACTACTACTCCTGCTGCGCCACTACCACATTCTACCACCACCACCGCGACGACGACGACGACTACTACTACCTACTACGACGCCTAGTACTACTACGACAAGACGACGACGGCAGCGACAATGCCAACGCCAATGCCAAGGACCACGACATTGATAATGGCAATCAAAATTCGATTCCTCCGACGACGACCACAAGATCAACTACTACTACCACTACTACCACTACTTCTACTGGTACTACTGCTACTACTACTTCTGCTACTACTACTACTACTGCTACTACTACTACTACTGCTACTACTACTACTACTACTACCACTACCACTACTACCACTACTACTACTACTACTACTACTACTACTCGTACCGCTAAAGGAAAGGCATTTTCCGCGAAGGAGCCAAAGCCAGATGAAGGTATAGTGATCAATTCTCATATCGACCTCCCATACGGTCCATATGTGGTTGACACGAAAGCTCCTCAGTAGGTGCGCCCTCTCTGGTGACAGTTAAGGTCAATCGCAGTCGGGGGCTCGTGTCGATGATGTGCAGGGATTGATCTTTCGTGTCGATTTTTTACGTTCCTTCTTGTTTGATTTTCGCCACCGATTTTCGCCACCGAAAGGTGCTGGATTGGCAAGGTCCCAAGCAAAACGATAGGCCGGGATTCGCACATAGAGCTGGAACAAGTTGTGCGATGTGCACGTGTGTGTGTGTGTGTACCTGTTTGTGTTTGGGATTGAAGGTCACGGCGTTCAGGCACAGCCGACCATCACGGTGGCGAAGCCGGTCCTTCAAATTCTATTCGCTGATGAGTTTGGAGTTTAGCAGTGATGCTGAGGCCAGGATACTACGATCTTCGGATGATGAAGGATGGCCGCTTGCCTGTCATTGGCATGTGATCCCGGGCAGCAAAGCCACAGCACAATGACGTCTGGTTCCTTGGCAAAGCTGCCTAAAATGGGTGTAGTGACGTGACCACATGGTCTCCTGCAGAGTTCAGCAGGTGGAAGTGCGGTTTTGTTGCATATTGCAGATTAGTATATGGCTCCTTCAGCTAAGTCGTTCATTGGGTAACCTGTCTGGCTTCACTCGATGCGAGGCGAGGCGGTGGCATGCAGCGCTCCGATTAGCACCTGCCTGAGCGCCTCATGCGCAGAAGTAGTGGGGGAGTCACGTTGCCGTCGCCAATCTCAGGCAAGCTTCCCGGCGATCCACGGTATGGTTGTAGTGGACAGCCAGAGCCCCCAAGGGTTTTTTCTTTCTTTGCTGAATCCCGCCATTCTTTCCGTTGGCGAGGTATGGTACGGCCAAGACTTGCGATGCTGCACCCCATCCGATTCGCGAAACACAGTCTCATGGCGGCAGCTCAACGGCTTCACATCTTGCAACCGTGCACCTGTTTGGCCTTGACGCCTTGTGGCGAGCAGGTATGTGGCTGCGGTCCACAAGGGGTGTGCCACGCAAGATGGTAAGGGCACCTACGGTTGGCCGGCTTGTTTGATCGTCGTACATCAGCAGAGAAGAGAATCGTAGTGCTCTGACGAATGGCAGTTGAATGGCAGTTGAGGGGGAGGATTGTGTAAGATAGGTCCCGCATTTCACCGAAGACTCGTGAGTGTGGAAGTATGGCAGACACTTTACATTGATTGGAGACGCCCCGCCCCTTTAGGTCACGGAAGCTGGCCTTCGGGTCTAGCTGAGTTTCTTAGCAACCGAAGGTTGCAGCACGGGTGTAGGGGTGGCCCAAAATCTACGCTGTCCGGGCCCCCACCTGGAGCTCGGTTTGGCCGTTGTCAGATAGGTTTTTTTAGGTATATAAGAGTGGTGTTTCAGACTGCTTTGGAATGGAGAAACGGGACCCCAATGATGCTCTTGATGCTCGCCTGCTGGCTTTGATTGGGCCCTAGTGACCTAATGATGCTCATGTGATGCGCTTAGCGGCTCCGTGTGGGGCCCCCAATGATCTCACGATGCTCGTCTGCCGGCTCAGGCTAACAACATCATCAACAACAACAGGAACAATAACAATAACATTCACTAGAATTTGAACTAGGATAATAATAATAACAATAACAAGAAAAGACAGAGACAAATAACATAATAACATGAGAGCAAGAGCAAAAGAACAAAATAACGAAAGAACAGCACAAACACAGTACCAATAATAAGCACAACAACAAGAAGAAAAACAAGACCTACAACAACACAACAACAACAACAACAACACCAGCACCAACAACACCAGCACCAACAACACCAGCACCAACAACACCAGCACCAACACCAACACCAACACCAACACCAACACCAACAACAACAAGGTAGTCGTTGCGTCTGCCGCCGCGCGGGGTGTGTCGTTTATTTTTGGGAGGTTTTGTGGTCAAAAGCTAGAAAACCCCGAATTTTTTGTGGTTTTCGTCAAGAAGACGATGTTTCGGACTTTATTTTTTCTGTAGTTTTTTGTCTTGTTTTTTGGTGAGGTTTTTGCGGAAGTGTCGCAAATACCATGCTTTTAGTCCTTGATTTTGTTGATGTTTAGGGTTAGTTGCGGAGTTTTTGCCTGGAAAGCTTCAAAAACTCGAGGTTGTTGCATGGTGGACGTTTCCAAAGTGAAACAACAAGAAACGGCAAGCACGGGTTGACAGAGCAACTGGTAGCGCTTCAAAACTAGCTGGGCCGTGGGTCCATTTTTATTTTTCCCGCTTTGTTGTCCTCGCAGAGGTAGGTTTCGCAGAGTGTCTCTAGGACAAACGCAGGTGTGTAGTTGCTCCGTACTGTTGTTCAAATGATCTGAAGCAATTAGGCAGCTCTAGGATGCCTCTGAGCAGGCCCAAGAACCGATTTCAGAAACCCTTGAAACAGGTGGCAGCCTTTCTGTTCTCATCTGCCAGACACGTCCAAACCTTGGATGACCAAACGGGTCCTAGGATTCGTGTGATAATTCTTGAGACCACTGCAGCGAGAACTCATGTGCATCTTGGGAGCTACAGTTGCTACTCCAAGACTTCTGTCAAGAGGCTCCAACAGCAGCACAATGATTGTAAAGGAACTCCCCTGAAGCTGCCCCGAAGCACTGAGTTGTTCCATAGTTTTATGGCCTGGAAGTGCCAAAGCAGCTGCCACTCGCCGCCGCCAATCGCCCGGCCTGGCAGTGGGCAGCTTCGCAGGCGGGGCCGGGACTTCTGAGTTCGGAGGCGCGTGCAAGATGCCCGCTGAATGATTCCTGTGCGACCGCTAAGGGAAAAAGCGTACAGGAAAATTGACACGATTTCAGACAAAAATCAAGAGGAGCTCTGAACCCACCTCCATCCGTAACAGTGTTTAAGATTTGGGAAGGTTACGAATCTGCCGCGAGTAGTGCGACATGCAACAACCTGGGCCCTGGGCCTCTTTCAAAGGTTCACTCTGGAAGTCTGGGCGTGTGTCTGAAACCGTAAACCCGGCCAGCTCTGTTGCTCAAGCTGCTTGTGAGAACTGCTTGTGAGAGCTGCGATGAGTGACATTGGGTATGGGTGATTCCAATTCGGAATGGGAGGAGGTCGCAGCCGAGGTCTCAGCCACCACGCAGATGCGACAGGAAGTTGCTGACGAGCTCACCCACGTGCTGGGACACACCTCCATCACCACTGCATTCCTCACCATGGCACCGGATGACATGCGGGTCCACTGCCTCAACCTTCCACAAGCACCTGCATACTTCCGGCTGCCCCCAGATCCTCGCCGCAATTACAGTTGGGCCCTTGGCGGATTCAACCTTCTTCAGAGCACGTTCTTTGCGAATGGCGTATCCCCGGACCAGATCTGCGCATACCCCCTCGATAAAGGGGTGGGGGGGAGATCGGAAGAGCGTCGTGTAGGGAAAGAGTGTAGATCTCGGTGGTCG
>BGNK01005362.1:0-39577 GCA_003297005.1 Symbiodinium sp. clade A Y106
CCTTTGCATTTTGCCTTGTGTATTGCCTTTACCTTTTCCATTTACCTTTATTTTGCCTTTATTCTGCCTTATTTTTAAATCCAGGTTTTCCCCCCTCTCTGTCTGGAAATCTTTGATAATTCTCGGGAGCGCAACGGAGAATGGTTACGCCATGCGCAATCCAAACGACAGACTGACCCTCTTGGCAGATGACTTTGGCCGGACCGTGCCACCTCCCCGCGGCTAGCCTATTTGGGGACGTCTTTTTGGTCCAGTAGAGAACCCAGGAACCAGCGGCGTAAGGACCTCTGCGTCTTAACATGGCTCGCCTCATGGTCTGGCAGTTGTGCGCCTCAAAGAAAGCTTGTCGAGCTTGACACCGGAGAGCTAACCTTCTACGATGGGCTTCTGCTTCAAGGTCATCGCCTTCAGTCAAGGCATGCGAACTCAGCTCCTCATCGGAAGATTCGGAAGATACACTCCCGGGGACACGAACAGACTTCCCCAAGACAATCTGTTCGGAAGCATTGACGGACTAAGGCATTCCTAGCACTAAAGGCTTGAAGCAGGGCTTGGTCAAGGGAGCTATCGTTGGTGATGAGTGAGTCTTTATTTAGGCGACTAAGCATACTCTTGACTATTTCTCCATGGCGCTCAACCCTACCCCTTTGCCAGGCAGCAGCAGTGACAAAGGTTTTGATGTTTTGTTTCTGAAAGGCTTCCAACGTTGCTTCGGAACGGAAGTCGCCAGCAGGGTCCAAATACACTAGCTTCGGCACTCCCGCCCAAGAGAACCAGCTATCCTGTAGGGCACGTAAGGCTTCAGCTCCAGGTCGGGAATTCGATCGTCGGCCGAGATGGAAACAGCTGGATTCGTCAATGACGTGGATTACATAAGCTCGGTATCCAGATTGACCCTTGAAGAAAAACCCATCTACTCCTAAAACATCATTGAACTCCTTGGGCTCGGGAAGCTTGCTGGATCTCTGGTGACGGGGCACAGTGGATTCTAAGCACACATCACACTGATAATCCAAAGCTGCTTCCACAAGCCTGGATGTCCGAGATTATTGTGAGCCTGAATAAGCTGGGTCTTAAGGTCCTTGTCTAGACTACGAAACGCTGGTCCATGAATGGGAACGGGTGGCGGCGCCCATCCTTCCAGACCCGGTCTAGACGGACTTTCCGCAGATGAATGTTCTGCCTAGAACCTTGTTCCGCAACAGATCCAGACGGCCTACTCTGCGCAAATATCGTGATGAGAATCTCAGCAACAGGAATCCGAGCTCTCTTACTAGCCGTTGGCATCGTGGTGCGATCCTCTTGACCGAGGGACTGATACGTCACAGCTTGCCCATCGGGCCGACGCATACACAGGCTGATCCACCAGGGAGCGACAGTCGCAGGCAAGGCTCCGAGCGGATATTGCAGCTGTTTGCAGCCCTTACCGACAAAGACCTGAAGCACACCAACACTAGGCAATTGCTCTTGTAAAAGGTCCAACAAGCGACTTTGCGGAGGAACGAGGATCGGGCTTGCTTTGACCGCATGCTCGGTGGCTGAATCAAAAACAGATTGCCGCTGCAGGGCAGGCAGCACTCCAGGATCTTGCGCTGAGGCAGGCGCTGGCAGGTCAACTCTTCTCCTAGTACTACTCTGATTGCCCTCACTCTGTCCAAGCTCGCAAGCTCTCTTTTGAGCATTCAGGCTATTTCGGGGTTGGGACACGCCAAGCGAGGTCTTGAACCTTTTCCGCGTTAGGGGCATCTCTAGATTCCATCATCTGTTGGGCAACATGCTGCGAAAACCCAGTACAGTAAGATCCTGCCTGGTGCGTTCTGCCCAGTAGCTGTCGCAGTCGACTGGTCAAAGGCTGATGTTCAGGGTGTCCAGGGCACTGTTTACAAACCAAGCTACGGACCAGGGTAGGCGATGTGCTGAGGATCACGATTTTCTTACGGATGGGAACATGTCGTACTGGGGTATGGAATCCGAAGGCACCCATGTCTACCGTAATCCGTTGCGTTAGCTTTAGGATGGGCTGGAGTTCCAACTCCATCATTTGGGACGAAATCGGTTGTTCAAGGTGAAAATGTCTAGCGGTCTAGCGTTCTGCTTCTGCCA
The DNA here is from genome assembly GCA_003297005.1 of Symbiodinium sp. clade A Y106. NCBI lineage: Eukaryota > Dinophyceae > Suessiales > Symbiodiniaceae > Symbiodinium > Symbiodinium sp. clade A. Next base: position 2,104 of record BGNK01005362.1, read on the forward strand.
TTCACACACTTTGGCACACAGACGGAGATGCACGAGGTCCTTGTGGCGGTGTTCTTTCAGGCTTTGGGCTCCTGTAGGGCTTCGGGCACTATTCAAGGAGGTCCAGGAACACCAGTAGCGACTACTAGGGGACATCCACACATGACGAGGTGTATTGCAGAAGATCCCATAATTTCCGCTGGCCCTCGGCAGTTGCTAAATCCCCATCGTCTATGATAAACCGCTGAGCTCTACCGCCTAAGGACTGAACCCGGTCGGTCAGGCGGCTATCAGACTTTACATATATCTCCAGGAGATCTAACTGCTGCCCTCTCGGCTCCCAACATAGAATCTTGATACACATCCCACACGGCATCCTCTGCCTTTGATAGGCCACTGCGCTCGCATTGGCAGCTTTCTGGGCTGTCACAGGCAATGTTGAGCTCAGAAGATCGGTTGCTGCGTCCAGCTCTCGACGAAGCTCAGAGGATTCGTGAACCGCTAGACTATCAACCCTATTGGTCTGTGCAAAGCATACACGGGGCATCAAGGGCAACCGAAATCCTAAAGATTTCATCAGGTTTCTATCGTCGTCGAGCAACTTATGCCAACACTCGATCCCCAGTCCACGGCGCTGTGGCGTGCCAGCAGTGCGGCTCAAGGTACATGGCAGGTTTAAGGGCTACAAAGGTTCCCGGAATTTCTGAGCTGCCACATTTGCGATCCTGGGCAGGCTGCCGAGCGTGTGGGGATTTGGCGACCCACGACTGTCCACCGGTACCCGGGTACTCCAGTGGAACAATCAAGTTCACGAATTGCTCGGAATTGTAAACATCTCGATGTGGTTCTGCGCTAGCATTACATTACAAGAAACCCCAACAGACGAAAATCGATGTTGAGGATCACTCTGCTGAATTAGGGTGGTGAGTACTCGGGTGATCCAGGGATACTGCTTGGTAACCGAAGTTATTCCCACTGTTCCCCCATGTGCGTACATCCCAAACGTAACATAGGCTAGAGGTTTCTTGGCCTTAGGGTTCGGGGTTGTCAAGGAGGCCCGGGCATTGCTCTCGGCAAACAGGTGCCAGGGCACCTTTCGCAGAAACATCCGAAGCTCGGACAGCGCGGGCTGACTCTGCATCAACTTCTTGGCGCGTGCTTCAAACTCAACAGGATCAGGGCTGGTTTGCATGAATTCAGCTCACGCTGACATTGAGCCACCTCGCTCACGAGGAGCTCGGGGGTGCATTGAGCTGACGGATGGCTGTGATCATTTCCTGCATTACCAGCTCCATCTGCATCATGCGACTGAACAGAGTTGCCACTTGATCGGGAAGCGTGGGCGCCTCTAACATCTCCCAAGGGATCTCGGGACCGTCGTCTCGGGCGCGAGCTGTTGGAGCAGCTTGGCTCCCGGGGCTTACCTTGAGAGGCTTGGCTCCTTTGGTCCCGCAAGGCTCGTCGCACAGCTCTGCCTCGATCCGTTCGGCTTGGGTCACGTATTTCTCCACGAAGCTGATATTTGGTCCAGTCGGAACCCTCTTCCACGCATTCCAAGCAACTGCGGCCCTTCATTTTGGTTCTGAAGTTCACCAGGAACGCGCCATGCTTTTCGAGGCTGAGATCCTCGATCTCGTCGGCAAGACTGAGGTTCATCGTTGGTTGACCAAGCGAGAGCCCAGACTGGCTTGCGGGGCACTGGAGGCTGGAGTCTCGGACACACGACTGCTCTGGGCCATGGTTGGGCACGGAGCTAGAGCGGGACGATCCGAGACGGGATGGCTGATTGCACGGTTTGGCGCAGGAGCGGCTGCAGGAGCCACAGTTCGTTGCACACACGCCTGAGCTGTCACGGTGTTGGAGCTACCAGGTACCGTTACCCGTTCTGGCACTGGCGCACAATCATTAACGGCGCTGGCAACACTATGCTTCAACGCACTGCTTCAATTCTTCACCCAGGGATTCCTAAAGGATCGAGGACCTTTTATGCAACCCAAAGTCTTCTTACCTACATCCAAGCGCTCACTAAACATGCACGGGTCATCGGCAGGTGCTTGAGGCAGGTCTTCAACGACAGGTGGATTCTGCGCCTCAAGATGACTTTCTTCACACAGCCTGGAAAGGTCAATCATGTACAGCCCGGTTGGGCCGGTTTGCATCCGGAGAGACGCCGCAGTCTGCGAAGCTCGCACACATCTGTAACCGTATTGATGATGAACAACAAAGACCTAACTTGCTTCAGGTCAGGACAAAAGGCATCAGTCGAGGCTGGTTCCGCAGTGCTTCGCGGTTTGAGGATTTGTGGCTTCATGTGTTTTTGGAGGCTCTGAAGATTATTGACTAAAGCCTTGAGGTTAGAGGCGACTTTATTTGGGGACATAAGGCTAGTGGTGCGCATGGCCTCCTCCAAGGTCAAAGCATCAGCTGGCAGGCTGGTCAAAATCTCCTGAGCATTGGCCTGATCGGCGGCGGGAGCAAGGCTGGAGACCTCCACGAAGGCTTCGGCTACTGTGGCGGTTGCCTCATTGCTGGGATTTCCTTTGCGACGAGGGCTCGGCCTTCCAGTGCCATTTTTCCCCGCAGATTCGACAGGTGGAACGAGCTATGCGAGCCAGAAGCTGCTCACGATGCTTGCCTGTGCCTTTACCTCCACTCTTGAAAGCTCGAGACTTCTTTTTGGCCAGCAGTCGCGAGCGGGCCTCCATGTAACCCACCGGAGCCTCCTGAAGCTCCGGGGTGTCCTGGAAGAAGTTCTCGAGCTCCTCCTCAAAAGCCTGAACTTGCGAAGCGTCTTGATCATCTGAGGCCAACGTGGCTTCCATGAAGCCCCCATCTAAGTCCACTTCGCCTTCATCGGCAGCGGCACTTGCCGTCATCGCCGGAAGGGCCTTCTCGCCTTCCTCGGAGGGTGGATCCTCCACGGTGTTGGCATCATAGGTCCGGGACTTAGACGCTCTCTGTCCCTGCAGATCGGCAAAGAACCGGGATCCCAGAGGCCGTATCGAAGAACAAACCTTCTTGTAATCAAGGCTGCCACCAAGCTCCAAGATGATCCCCTTACGATCCTCCGCGCTGAGCTGGGGTTGGCGTAACAAAATGTAGGCTCTCACCTGCTCAAATGTCACGCTCTGCGACAACAGTTCCCCGAAGTGTACGTCATGCCTGGCCAAGTAGCTATCATTGGTCTCATCCTGCTTCTGAACTGTTCCCTACAAGGCCTTCTCGAACACATCGTACTTTGCCTCAAGGTCTGTTTTGCCCCATGATCCCCCCAGCGTAGATACCAAAAACTTCACCCCCGACTCATCGTTACTCTTCAACTTGTCAGCTGGCAGATTGGCTATCTTCTTGAAGGCTGTGCCCTCCACTTGGAGAGCTGCCCGCGGGGCGAGCAGGCTCAAATGCTCCTTCGGCCACATGGCCGCCAGGAATTCCAGCTTCCTGCTGTACTCCGTCACATCTGTTGTTCCAGGAACAAACTTGGGAATCGCTGCCCATGGGTAATTGAAGCCCTGTAGATCCCGCAGGCACTGTTGACCCAGGGGTGCTGGATGTAGTTCCCGCTGTCGGCGGCATGATACCCAAAGCTATACATCCAGGATCTCACGAATGGATCGGCCGCTTTTCCGCAGATAGCGAAGCTGTAGGCTCCGCTGCCAGTGTGAACTCCCCTGAGATCACCTGGTAGCTCGTGACCCCGTCACATCCTGTCACCAATGATCAAAGAGTCACAGATCTGAAGAAGCGAATGCTCTCCAATGTAAATCCCACATCAAATGTTGAAAGAAGCTGTCCCTGCAGCTAAAGAATCCCCAGCGTCCCACGCTGCTTGTTTTCCGGCTCACCAGCTCAGGCTTCAACGGTACATGCAGCACCCTGTGCTGAACCCTACCCGCCCGCCTGCGACCCTTGGGCCTGAAAAGGCAGACGGTGCACGAACATGGCCACTCGCTCCTGCACCGGCACAAGATTTTCACAAGGTGTTTGGGTTTAGCTGGGTGAAGATGATTGCAGGCCGTAGAGTCCAGTAGGAAAGCAGGGGTTAAGGTTTAGGTGGAGTTTTACCGTACTAGTATCAATATCAGTACTGTACTAGTATTAGTATTGGCGGGTTTTAGTGTTTGCATGTGTATTTGCCTTAGTAGTAGCATTGGCATTGGCGTTAGTATCAGCATGAGCAGCATGAGTGTGAGTATTAGTATTCGTATAGTACTAGCATCAGTATCAGTGAGTAGTAGTAGTATTAGTAGTAGTAGTAGTACGTGGTAGTACGTAGTAGTAGTAGTGGTAGTAGTAGTAGTAGTAGTAGTAGTAGTAGCAGTAGCAGTAGCAGTAGTAGCAGTAGTAGTAGAAGAAGCAGAAGCAGAAGTAGAAGTAGAAGTAGAAGTCGTAGGAGTAGTAGTAGTAGTAGTAGCAGTAGCAGTAGTAGTAGAAGAAGCAGAAGCAGAAGCAGAAGCAGAAGTAGAAGTAGAAGTCGTAGGAGTAGTAGTAGTAGTAGTAGTAGTAGCAGTAGCAGTAGTAGTAGAAGAAGCAGAAGCAGAAGCAGAAGCAGAAGCAGAAGCAGAAGTAGAAGTAGAAGTAGAAGTCGTAGGAGTAGTAGTAGTAGTAGTAGTAGTAGTAGTGGCGGTAGTGGTAGTAGTAGTAGTAGTAGCAGTAGCAGTAGCAGTAGCGGTAGCAGTAGTAGTAGGAGTAGTTGTTGTGGTAGCAGCAGCAGTAGTCGTAGGAGCAGTAGTTGTTGTTGGTGTAGTTGAAATTGCAACTTTTCAGCAGGTTTAGGGGTGCGGCGCGCACTAGGGGTTTTGGGTTTGTAGCAGTATCGTGTTTGCCTTAGTCTTGGTCTTGTATTTTTTTTGGCGGCTGCCACAAATGCATGCCGCCAGGGCATACCATTCTGTAATATTTTTAGGAATGGTAAGTATTAGTGTTTTGCGTTCAGGGTTTACCCAGGGTTTAGGGGCTATAGGGTTTAAGGGTTTAGGCTGAGGGTTAGTAGCAGTAGTAGCAGTACTAGCTTTAGTATCAGTATGTGTATTCGCCAGTAGTTGTCAGATAGGAAGAGTTAGAAAAATTAGTAGTAGTATAAGTATCAGTATAAATTAGACTTTTCTTTTTCTTACTCGTATTAAGTTTTCGTTTTAGTATTATAACTCGTATTGTTATTCGTAGTAGTAGTAGTAGTTTTTGGGTGGCGCGCTTCTTGCCGCCGCGCAGGGTCTGCCATTCTGCGGCGGTGGGGTTGGGGGGGGTGNGCGTCCAGCCGCGAAAAGCATGGTGTTTTTCGTTGTTTGGTTGTTTGTCAGAAGACAATTTTTCCACCAGGTCCCGTGTCGGCATGTTACTTTGACAGTGCGGGGTGGGCGGGTGGGGGGGGGTTGTGAACCAGTATGGCACATCCCTGTGACAGGGTGTGCTTTTGCGCCGCACGGCTGTAAAAAGAAAAAGCCGAGCACGGGTTTTGCATCCCACTAGTGGATTCAAAATTCCCGTTCTTGTGAAATCTCTGTTACAGATGTGCCTCAAGAGGGACACCACTTTCTACTTAATACTTTATAAATTCCCACATACGAGCTATGAGGGCACTAAGAAATAATCATGGTTTAGGTCCGGGACACAGTCGAGCCCAGGCAGAAGCTGTTGACTGCAAGTGGAGAGACAGTGGAGAGAGAGGTCGTGTCTTTCGCATTGCTGCTGAGAAATACACTGGCTTGATGATGGTCCCATTACCATCACCATCGTCAACGTCTTTCGGGCTTAGGGTTTTAAACTTAAGTAGGAGTCTACACAAGCAGGTCTCGGTTCTGAAGCCGCAACCTCCATTCCTACAGCTTCATCTGAAGTTTTTGCAGTCGTTCTTGAAGCACAAATATATGTCTGTACTCTAAACCTTTACCTACGTCAAGCCTTGAACTAAGAGATTAAAATCAACTTTTCGCCATCTTGTGGTTTTGCACATTTTCGCACGGCGCTTTGCTCGTCCAGACACACTGTGCTGAAAAAACACTTCAGTGCCAATGTCACGAAACCCCACGCAGGCCGAGGAATTCCTGCCCTTTCTGTATGGATGTTGTGTCTTCAACCAGGTCTTGCACCTAAACACAAATCTGTACAATATGCCTTTTAACCCACGCCTGCCACACTTTTCCATGCATGCCAGTGCGGCCACTTTTGATACACCACACGATTTTACTGCGCCTGCCGGCATTTTCACCACTTCCGTCTTCATGCGTGCTCGACAACCTTCCAAACACAATTGATATACCTTGCGCGGCGGCGAAAGGCGCGCGTTCCTAGTTTTTGTTGTTGTAGTCGTATTATTCGTATCAATATCAGCTGGTTTACGGGCGAGCCCGGCACGCGTGCATAAGTTTAGGGGTTTAGGGTTAGCATGAGTATTCGCATTAGTGTTAGTATTGTTGTTTTTCGGTATTGTTTTTGGTTGTGGTGATATAGTAGTAGGAGTAGCAGCAGCTGTGGCAGCAGCAGCCACAGCAGTAGCAGGAGCATTAGGAGTCGGAGTCGGAGTAGGAGGAGTAGTAGTAGTAGTAGTAGTCGTAGTAGTAGTAGGTAAAGTAGCAATAGTAGTAAAGTAGCAGTAGCAGTAGCAGTAGCCGTAGCAGTAGCCGTAGCAGTAGCAGTAGCAGTAGCAGTAGCAGTAGCAGGAGCAGGAGCAGGAGCAGGAGCAGGAGCAGCAGCAGCAGCAGCAGTAGCAGGAGCAGTAGCAGTAGCAGTAGCAGTAGCAGTAGCAGTCGCAGTGGCAGTGGCAGTGGCAGTGGCAGTGGCAGTAGCAGTAGCAGTAGCAGTAGCAGTAGCAGTAGCAGTAGCAGTAGTAGNGCAGTAGCAGTGGCAGTGGCAGTGGCAGTGGCAGTAGCAGTAGCAGTAGCAGTAGCAGTAGTAGTAGTAGTAGTAGTAATAGTAGTAGCAGTCGTAGTAGTCGTAGTAGTTGCAGTAAGTAGTGGGGTTGTATAATAACCCCGCGCGTAGGATTTATGGATGGAGTAAACACAGTGTAAGGGATAGCACGTTCGGCTTGTAAAACGATAAGGAGGAATAAAAAATGATAACGCCACATCTTGTCTGGTTGCTGCGTGATATTGTGGCAGGCAGGCGAGAGAGCAACGAGTGTTACCATTTACGGTAGTAGAACGATAACAGAACGATAACAAAAACGATAACGTTGAGTTCACCAGAGTGGCTTTGTGAACCCTTCCTTGGCCACATTGCCTACTACTACTACTACTACTACTACTACTACTACTCCTACTCCTACTCCTACTCTTACTCCTACGACGACGACTACTACTACTCCTGCTGCTACTACTACTACTACTACTCCTACTGCTCCTGCTCCTACTCCTACTCCTACTCCTACTACTACTACCACCACTACTACTGCTCCAAGTCCTGTAAAACGATAAGGAGGGAAATGTAACGATAACATCATAACGGATGAATAGATTTAAAACGGGGTTTCTTTACAACCCCTAGTGGTACTGTAGTAGAAGTGGTAGTTGTAGTAGCAGTAGTAGTAGTCGTCGTCGTTGGTGGTGGTGTTGGGGTCGGTGGCACTAGTAGTACCAGGAGCAGCAGCAGCTGAAGTATAGTGGTGGTAATCGTCGTCGTCGTCATGGTCGGTCGTAGTTATTCGAGTCGTTGTCGTTGTCGTAGCAGCGGTGACAGCAGCAGCGGCGCTAGGATTAGTATCAGCACCAAGCATAAAAGTAGGAATCGCGGTGCGATTGACAACACTCTCAACAGTCTCAACAGTAGAAGCAGAAGAAGAAGTGAATCACCGTGTTCAAGGCCGGGGTGGACGCTCTGTGTTTGAGCTCCGCCTTTGTCGGCACGACAAGAGGCACCTACACACATCTTGGCTTTCCAGGCCACGGGCGCAGCTGCTGCAACAGCTGCCATGGCGGTGGGCAGCGGAGCGTGCCTAGAGCCAGTCAGGTAGACCATTCCTTTCCCGAAACCTAGAGAGGCTTGACACTTCTACGGTTTGTTAGTCCTTGTTTGCAAAACCGAGGGCCGAGGCACACGTCGAACAAGTACCATACAGTACAAATCCCAGTTCTCGTGGATTTCCAATGGTTTTCCCGCAATGAAGAAGGCATTCGCCACAGACAGACACGCACATGCACCCGCACACGCATTTACACGCACGCACACACGTGCACACACACACACACGCACATGCACGCGCACCATGCTGCTGCGTAGTGGTTTTGCGACAGAGCCCTGCATGGCTACAGCCGTGTTTCCAGCATCAGAACTCTTGGCCAAGGCGACTTGCGGCCCCCGAGACCTCGCCGGTCGAGGTGGGTGCACCGGCACAGGTGCCTGGTGCAGGCCAGAAGAAGGGTCTCTTTGTGGAAGGTCAAGATGCCTGCAAGCCTCAGGCGCCTGAAGAAGTGTCACCATGTCTCACCGTTCAGTTTTCTCGGTGATGCTTGAGCCGAATCCCTCGAAAGCGTGCTCGTTCGTTGCGTTTAGCAGGAAACCAATAGTTGCTGGAGGGCACGTTCTCCCGACTTGTGCCAAGTTTATCGATTGAGTGTTGCCGCAATGGCCAGCCAAAGTGCATCGCAACACAAGCGGTCGACAAAATACACCCCAACCTACCTAGTTCCTTGCGAAGCACTCCGAAGTAGCAAAGAACGAAAATAATACAGGGTTCACCCACGCGCGTGTCACCAAGCAATAGTTCCAGCGTGGTAATGACGGATCGCAGTTGAATGGGCTGCCTGTATTCCGTGAATGAGATTCCGCAAAGGCGCCACTTCGGGGGCCCGCAGCCGGTCGTCTGGTGTGCTTCCAAGACTTGCTGTCAATTGGGGCTTGAGCTATAACTACTGCTACCATACGACTATACTACTGTACTCCTACTTCCACTACTTCCACCACTACCACTACCACTACCACTAGTACTACTGCTACTACTACCACTACTACCTACTACTACTACTATTACTACTACTACTACTACTACTACTACTATTATTACTATTACTACTACTACTACTACTACTGCTACTGCTACTGCTACTGCTACTGCTACTGCTACTGCTACTGCTACTACTGCTACTGCTGCTACTGCTGCTACTGCTGCTACTACTGCTACTGCTACTACAACTACTACTACTGCTGCTGCTACTACTACTACTACTGCTACTATTACTACTACTGGCATAGAGGATTCGAACATTTGCAGTGGACGTAGAGATGAAGCAGAGCGATGGAGCCTACGCGAACTTTCCTGCTAATACCTACGGCTACTAAAATTACTACTACGACTCCTACTGCGACGCCGACGACGATTCGTGCTTTTTTGCTAGCAGATCACGAAAGAAAGAGAGCGGGAGGGAGTTTGATTGGCCGTTGGTCTACGAGGTGGGCTGGAGGTGTTAAGTTTGGCGGCGGCTTGTTGCCGTCCGGAACCGTCCCAGCCTTGATACAGATATGCCCGGAGACTAGCATGTGCAGGAGCCCTGCACTTTGGCCGTGGCGAAGTCGAGAGAGGAAGGAAGAAGTTTCAAACACACGAAGGAACAAGCAACAAAGAAATCAAGTGTTTCGCTCAGGTCTTGGTGCGCTCTTTACCGGTGGGCCAACCGCGCCCTGAGCAGCGAAGCACGAAAACGAATTTTGCCTGATGGTCGCCTCGGGGCTTGGATGCCTTCGTAATGCAAAGGCAGTGCAAGGGCAAGGCGCGAAGCAAGTAGCGCAGGCAAATACGTACGGTTTTTGAACATGTGCACAAATGACACAAGACAGAAAGATACACCCTGGATACACCTAAACACAACCTGCGTGCATGTTTTGCAAGGAACGCATGTGCATGTATGTCTACGCACGTAAGCATGCACTTACGTACGTGTGTTTGTATTACATACTGAATGTAAAGACAGAGATATATATATACACATTACACATACATATTTCTGATGTATGTATGTTTGAGTATTTGTGTAAATGTTACATTATATATATGTATGTATACATGTATTTGTGTGTATGTGTATATGTATATTTGTACATATGTATGTGTATGTTTTTTATCTATCTATCCACCTGTCTGTGTATTGATCCATCTATCTATGTATGTGTTTATGTAGACGTCTTCATGGGATGCGTGGCAGCTTTCTGGCATCTATGGTATGCAAGGTCTGTATGTTATGTATGATAGCAAGTATTTGTTGTATGTACTGTATGCAATGAAATGTCTGTAAGGTATGTGATGTGCGTAATGTATGTAAGGTATGTGACGTACGTAGGTAGTGTATGTATATGTCTGGTGTGTAGTGTCAGTGTCTGCGGTGTACATTCGTGGGAAGTGTACGTAGTGTATGCACTATGCACGCAGTGTATGCATGCACGTGTGTACGCACGTATGTATGTATGCATGCATGTGTGTGTGTGTATGTGTACGGTTCGTGTATGTATGTATACATGTATGTATGTATGTCTGTATGTACGTATGTGTATACAGCATACATGTATGTATGTATGTATGTATGTGTATGCGTATGCAGGTCTGTGGTTTTTGTGTGTTTCGCCGACGAACTCCAACTACCTCATCGTCGCTAGCGGCCTTCTGTGCCAAACAAAGTGCCTCGTGCCGCGTCGGAAGGAAGTGGGTGGCCAGACCATCGGTCGCGGAGATGAGGTGGTCAGATGCCCAGAAGTGGCGAGCCGTTCGAGGGCTTTCAAAAAAAAGGATGACGCAGTGCGGGAGCCAGAGCCGTTCGTTTGGGACAAATCGCTTGCGGCTGTGAGGACGCAGTGCCCCGCGGCCTCGTGCCGCTGCAACAGAGAAATGGTCGATGCTGCAGTCACCCTTGCTCCCAGGTCCAGGTTAACGATGTGACGGCGTACAGCCACTCGGCACCGTGAGTACGAGAGAGCACTAATTTCAACATCGTCACTGTTCGTCGTCGTCATCCTGGTCTGGACAGATAGACCAGACCGCAATTTCTGTTGAGCAGTGTATGAACCAATGACTGTTAGCTTTGCAGGCCTGGGTTTAGAAACCCTGTCTTGTCATTCGCAGCCGTTGATATTTGCATTGCTGACCTTAGGTTCCTGGACAGTAGTACTAACAGTAGTTTGCAACAGGCAAACGTGGTGCAGTCGTACTAATACGCACGTGATGGTAAGGGTATGTGTGTGTGTGCATATTTGTATACATACGCACACATACACGTACACACGTGCTACACCTAGACCTGCGCAGCGACCCCGACATGTAGATGCATGATTGTGCCCCGAACACAGAACATTACTTTCCGCTTTTAAAATCTTTTGATGTCAGGGGTTTTGGCGTTGAATCTTCCCATTGCTCAGTTCTTCATTCTAAACCCTTCCTTTGGCAGGCCGCAGACCATGCCCTGCTGGCAGCAGTTCTTGTAGCACTATGTAGTCCTAAACAAACCCTAAACTCTGAGAAGGAAAGGAACTTAACCCGTACATTCTAGTACACGTCCTGCTTGTATGATATGTACATGGTCACAAACTCCCTTGGCCTCCCCTAAAATGTCCAGAACCCCTTCCGCACCTGGCGGTTTAAATTGGGTTTAGGGATTCCCCCGTTGAATTCCACTGCACCGTGGGTGTGGTTTTGGTTTGGCTTCAGCTGTGCTCAATGCTCCCTTCTTCTGTGGCTGTGGGTGGGTCCTTTGGTGGTGTGGACATTAATACAGCGATCTGCCTTCTCCTCGCTGTTTACGGAGCCGATAATTAGTGCACCGGGCAAAACGAATCACATGAATACCTGGCATTTGGCAAGACAACCACTCTTGAACACAAGCACATGCACAGAAAGCACATCTAGGCGTGAACTCCCGACTCAGATATACTTACACGTTCTGACGCATGACGAAGCGCGCATTATGTACTTGAAAAATAGTCTGGTCTTGTCTGCCCACGCAACGTATCGCTGCGCCATGGTGTACGTAACGTCTTCGGCTACAGCAAGAGATAAAGTAATGTGCAGCCATGCAAGGCTACTTATTGGTTGTTTTTTCTGATAGGCAGTTTTCTTTTCATCTTCGTCCCAGACCACTGCTTGTCACAGGCCCTTTCCCTTCATTTTCGCATCAGAAGAGAGCCTGAGCGTATTTGCACACACGGCATCCTGCTACATGTTCTTTCAAGTTCTCCATACGCGGCCCCAAACGCATGACTTTGTTGCCCAGCGACTGGATCTGTAACAAAGGTTGCCTACATAAGCAACGTTCCACATGACATCTGAACAAGAACAGTCCATTGCTGTCAGTAGGGGCAGCGAATGCTTGGAGAGGGCTTCTTCCAAGGCGACATCAGTTCAGGGTTGCAAGGGGGATTTCAAGGGTGTTCCGTACCTCGTGGGAGAATGATTTGTGAGGTCGTCTTGGTGTTGGTGCGGAATGAGGGCGTTCATCCGCGATTGCCTGCTGCTCGAAGGTGACTTGCGCAGAGAGCTTGGCAAGACTGTTGTGGCCCCAGTGTGGCAGGATCCGGGTTCAGGCCCTTACATTATTGACAGGACATATTTCTTATTTGCTGGACACTTGTCTGGTTTGAGCTACCCTGAGGTTAGCAGGCCTGAGCCCTTACCTGTCATCGTGGGCTTGCTCGGGTAAGTGCCTGCAGAGCAGCGACATAGCACACCTGGCACAGTAAACCGCGCATACCTTGCAGGAGCATTGTGGCATTGCAAAGAACGAGTATCTGGAGCCGTATTTAGGTTCCAATGAATAGCACTGGTGAAGCTGCTATAAACTGTAGCGAAGCTGACAGCAAGTAGAATCCTGCGTCTTGCAGCAGGACCTGTCTGTCGTCGTCTCATGCACTGCTGGCGGCGCCGCAAGTGCCACGTGCTTAGTGTTCTGTTGGGGCGCGGGGGCGGGGCGGCGACAACAATATGGCCTACCATGTATCAGTCTTAGTTTCATGAGTACACGTGGTGCGGCCTAGGTGTGATAGCACACACGTCGTTAGGTTCAATGAGCATCGTCAGATTGATGGATCGATACGTAGATAGTTAGGTAGTTCGAATAGGTAGATAGATGAGGTAGATAGATCACGGAAGATGTGCATGCGCACGCTCGCACCCTCAACCTCACGGCTGCAGTGGTTGTGATTAGGCCGTATCCCAAACCCTGCCAATGTATACTCAAGCGCCAATGGCCAGCGCATTTTGCAGTCTGCGATCTCGATCTGGTTCATTCCCTCAAGACAACGCCTCTGGCACAAGCAGCCATCTGGCGGAATCTAGGAGAAGTCGAAAGCAACTATGCAATGGAAGGACACCTCATCACCCCTGCGACGGACCCTGCGACCGCATGAGGCAGGATTTAGTCATGAGGGTTCTCATTTTTCTCACTGGCAGCCTATAAAGGAGCACATTTGGTTGGTGCTCATGAGCTTTGGGAGTTTTCCAAGGTGTTGAGAGTTCTCGAGGTACCCTTTGGACTTGAGCTACAAGTGGTGGCCAGAGGTGCTTTCAGATTCAATTCCAAAACAAGGATTACAATATTCTCTGTACGGGCACAACTACGACGACGATGACGACGAATAGTGGTTTACTAGCATTGCTTCTGCTAGCTGGCACTGTTCTTCCGACGACTGCTGCTGTTGCTTCTGTTACTGCTGCGACCACCACGGCTGCGCGACTCCTCCAGGTTCAGCGAGCCATGCTGCCCGTATGCCGAAGCATGTTTCCACCTTTTTTTCTTTCGCGTTTTGAAACTTGCATAAAGTTTAAGAGCCCAAAAGGAAGAGGAACTGTACCAACCTGTCCGAAGTATGGAAGCTTGCCATGAGTCACCTCAAGTGCTGACGAATGCAGATCAGATCGGGCTGCGAGGACATCGAGTGGAGGGCCGTGGATTTCGGATCTGTCAGAACTGCGATGTGTTGTCGCTACTGTACATTCGGAGGCAGCTCCCACTCCAACGTCACAAGAGTCTTCCCCGCAGCACGGGCACCAGACTCAGCAGCAGGGATTTGTTGCTGATGTACAGGGGCGTGGAGCCAGGACGGTCGGACGGCTCGAACCTGTAAAACTCCCGGCATTGTCTGCAACTGTAGCTGAACATTGGAATCCGCATGACTCCCAAATTGAGCCAAGTCTACATATGGCTGTTCTGTGCTCTCAGCACAAGCCTTTGCAGATTTTGTAAATCACAGCCAATTCCTGATCCTCGTCTCCACTCGCAAGACCGAATCCACTATCAGGGGTCGAGGGGACCGCTGACTCCCCTTGCGAGAGCGAATGGTACCCGCATCGCGTTTCTTTGGGTGCGAGGCTTTCGAGGCTAATGGATGCAGCATGATGGCGATGGTGATGGTGGTGATGATGTTGAGGATGAGGATTACGATGAGCACGCTCTCCGCATCATCTCGAACGCTCGTTCAATGGTCGTGCACGCGACCATTTTCATTCATTCACCACGCAGCGTCCGATCCGTAGGACGCTTTGCGCCCGCTCGAGAACAAGCCTTGAAAGCCCGGCATGAAGCTGCACAACTCGCTAATTATTGCACTGCGTGCAGTCTTGCACTCAAGCGAAACTACAAACTACAAAGAATGACGTGTCTCGCCACGAGTGGCTGAGCAGACACATGCACACGCCTCCGTCACGAATAACCAAGCGAGGCTAGCATTAACACAGCAAATGTGAAAATAGTTGATACAGCTTAACACCTTGACATCATGCACGCAGCTCAGAGTTCAGGGTGAAAGAGGCAGGCGGTGCAGTTATGATCAGGCAGCACACGGAATCGGAACAGCATCCGAAGCCCCGGCAAGTAGCAGTTGCAATATGCATGTTGCACATGACCATGCAGATGAAGATGAAACAACATCCCGAGCATCTGCCCGCATTTATGTTCAGGGCATCGCCAGGTGGAAGATCGACGGACCGGGCGGGGCATCCGGGATTCAGGATTGAAGACTTAGCAGCATATAATGGAATTGATTTGGCTGAAGGTGACAGTCGTGGTGGTTAGCATTGTTTTGGGTCCTTCTTGGATGGCCGCAGAGATGAGCCGGCATTCTTGAGTTCGAGGACCCGTCTGAAGTTTGAGTTTGCCAGGTGATTGTGCACAGTGTACACGTGACCCAACCATGTCTTGGCAGCTCGAATCGCTCGCGACTCTGGCCCGCTACCCTGCACGTGCATGGGTCGCAGTAGGAAGCTTTCAAATTTCCACGGAGTCTTGGAGCGGATCTCTGAATATGACCCCTCGGACGGACCCGGCATACAATTCTGGTAACCCCGGTGTTCGTTTTATGTAAGTTAAACAGCACTTGATTCCCATTGGATTCTTGAAAGGTGGACTGAAAACTGTTGTCATAAGCAAGGAGAGCCCGGCCAAGCCGATCTCGCCGATCTCCTCTATCGGGACCGTGTCATTATTGCAGTCTGAGCTGAAGGTGAAGGAATTTTGACAGGGATTCCGATGCTTGACTGCCCTGGTGGCATGCACTGGCGCAGGTTTTGGTGCGTTTGGTGTTTGTGCTTCGTCAGCTGGATAGCCTTGCTGCTGATTGTCCCGCGGCTCTGTTCATATGCCTGCAAACCTACCATCCAGCGTGTCTGTCCGAACGAGACCGGTACAGGCAGATTGAATACACAGTACTGCACATACATTAACATACAGACATGCATACACACATACCACATGTGTGTTCGTGTAGATGTCGTGTATGTATGTATGTATGTACGTACGTATGTATGTCTGTATGTGTGCATGTGTTGTAGCTATGTATGTGTGTAGATATCTATACATATATGCGTGTGCGTGTGTGTATGAACTCATGTGTATATAAATACATGAGTATATAAATACATGAGTAAATAAGTACATATATATATATATTTATATTCCTATATCTATATATATATGTATATATATATACACGGAATACATCGCGCTTACATACATACATACATACATACGTACATACATACATACATACCCCAGAAATAAACACATGTATACACGAGAGAGCATGTATGTATGGATGTATGTAGGTGTGCACGCAACGGTGGATGTATGTATGTTTGCATGTATGTAGGTAGGTAGCTTGGTAGGTGTCGGCAAGCAGGAAGGTATGCAGTACGTATGGATGGATGTTGCATTTATGTGCACGTCCTCTCTCTCTCTCTCTCTTTCTGTGCGTGCGTTTGTTTGTGCGTGCGGGCGTGACGCCTGTGCTTGACGGTATTTGTATGTACGCAGCATACTGGTCGTGCATAAGTATGTATGTAATGTATGTGTGTGTATATATATATGTACATACATACAAGTAAACGCATATGTTGAGATGTTGTATGGTCCACGTGCCATGCTGCCCAAACCAAGGGTTAGATGTGTGCCAAGTGCCAGGAGCGGAAGCCTCCCAGTGGCAAACGACAAAGTTAAGGCTCCTGCTCTTCGTGCTATCTTCGTGTCCGCGTCGGGGAAGCTTGCACCATTAGGGCACTCAGGTCAAGAATACCTTCATTGAAGTCAGCGAAGAGATGCAGCTGGAGGACATCGGCCACGGGAGCCATCCCCGCGCCAGTCTTTGTTTTCTGGCAGATAATCAAGAGTCCAGATACAAGAGAAGCCACAAAGAATGCAGCATGGCAAGACTGCTGACTGGATGGTGTTTGTGACTCGGCTGGCTATGAAGCAACAAAGCTTCTCGCATCTACTTCGGTTTCGCTGCGGGCGGGCTCAGCATGGTCCTCAGACGGAATAAATTTGCAAGCACAATTTGTCAGGAAGACCCTACGATGCGCTTCTCGCGATCTGATCCAACGCCGATCATCGCACTGAGGCAGGGGACCTGCGACTGTGTGCTTGATGTGTCGATATCAATGGCAAGAAGTTCAACGTGGTGGTTCCGTACAACTGTACAAGTATATACTGCCACGGAGGTGGGAGAAATACAGTGCACCTGCGCTACTTGCCCTGCCCGTCCCACTTGGCACGCTCCCCCACTTGCCCCACCTGTCCCGAGCAGCCCCTTCATGGCTAGACTGGAGAATTCTAAGATCTGACCATACTTCACCCACGCACTTGGCCACTACAGTAATTAGTATACCGTATAGAATGCCTCAGTATATCTCTCAATGGCAGCACCATGCTAGGCTGGACACGAGAACGAATATGACGACGCATTTCACATATGTTGATGGACATAGGTGACATAGGAGTCTACACAATATAATTACAGCCAAATATCCTCTGGCACACTGGCTTAATGAATCAACCGAGTCTACAGCGACATTTGCCGATGTATGCATGCGATGCATGCATGCATGCATGCATGCATGTGCATACGTACATTGAATCACTCAACAATATCATGGCATGCTGAGATCGAATGCGTGACACGACAACAAGGTCGAGTGCTATGTGCTCACTTCGCTTTTCGTAGCATGCGATTGTATGTAGCAGTAAACAAGAGTTTACAGCACAAGAAGCTGGTTTTTAAATAGCATCTAGGGCTCAGTGTTTGTCTGTATACAGCAGCCACCATTAAGTTTTGAGTATATATGAAGCATATCCATTGGCTTACAATGCCTGGCGATACTTTACAGTGCGGACGAGTGTTTGCGTGAGTTTGTGAGCATAGCAGTAGCAATCATATTATGAGCTCGCATCAACTTGTTGTTGTATGCGTGGACTGCAGAGAAACCCAGTCATGACTCTCATAAGAGGTCAAGTAAAACCGAGCATAAGTATATAGCAAGATCGGCTTCTCCCCACAAACGCTATCACTATGTGCAACATGATGTACACTGGTGTGTAGAGAAAGCAGAGACACTTATCGCCAGTCAAATAAGTGTTGGTATTTATCTGCACACCATGCCCATGTAACGTATATGTCACAAGATAGAAAGCCTAGTAACACCAAAAAAAAGGTGCAGCATCTCATACTGAATCTACGAAGTGTTCGGTGGGTTTCAGTAGTTTATTTGCTGCTAAACACAGTGATATCTCTGTACCAATTCTTGTTCTGCCCCTCTGTGAAGCCAGGAGCTCACCAAAAGCTGATGCTACCGGGCAGCTGAAGGTCAGGTGGGCAGTTGCTTCCGGGTCTGCAGGCTCCGGCTTGGCGAGGAGGCATCGGGTTCGTCATACGTGTTCGGAAGACGATGAGGTGCCGGTCGGTGTGCGTGCGTGCGTGCGTGCGTGCGTGCGTGCGTGNCGGGTTTAAGGGTTTCGCGTTTAGGGGTTTAGGGGTTCAGGGGTTTAGGGTTTAGGGGTTTAGGGGTTTAGGGGTTTAAGTGTTAGGGCGTGGGTGTGTGTGTGTGTGTATGTGTGTGTGTGTGTGTCTGCGTGTGTTTGTGTGTGTGTGTGTCTGCGTGTGTCTGTCTGTGTGTGCGCGCGCCGCCAACTGACGGGTACTCCGTGACACTCTTGCTCAGGGAAAGGCTTGCTTTGAAGGGTGGCAGTTGCGGAGATGTCTGAGCTGACCATGCAATTCAGGCGATGGCTTCTCTGCCACAGGAGGCCTCGCAAATGTGCGGCCAAGTGGAGTTTGAACCTGCTTCTCAGGTCCTCCGTGCACACATCCTGTACACAGAAGCGCCGGTGTCATCGTCGTCCTTTTATCGTCGTCCTTTTGCCCTCTGTGGCTGGTTCTCGAGTAGCATCCAACCTTGTGGCTGCTCAAAGAGGAGAATGCATGAGCTTAACTTGCGGGCACGGTGTTCAAGCGAAGCATGTTACCTGCTGTTGTTAGTCAACACGACCCGAAAGCCACTCCAAGCAACACCCAGCGCTTTGGGTTTGTCCTCGAATACCACTGCTCGACTAAAGGAGGTCTAAAATTGCCTTCGCTGCACAGCTACGTATTGGAACAGATTTGTGTGGTTCTCGGTGCTGTCGCCATGGTGGAGCCCTGGCACTGTGGCAAAGGAGGCATCTTGTTTCAGGGCCTCCTGGTGCTTGCAGACTTCTGGAGGGCTGCAGGGAGACTTTATGTGGGCTCGCACTGTAACGTCGCATTTAAAGTGCTGGTGCTGGGTTACTACTTCTATGTCTGCTGGTCGTCAGTCTTGGTGGCTTCAAGATGCTTCAAGCTGGCCACGACTGCTTCTGCGGAGCTTCACGGGAGTCGGGAGTTGACAGATTGACACTATGCACCATTCGTTCTGGACAAGGGCCGAAGCTCCATTGGACAACTTGTGCCGCTTTGGCATTGCAGGCTTGGTGTCAGCTTGCGACTTTGGTTTCAAGTTCGAGTTACATTAGTGTTGGGCAACGGGAAGATTTTGCTTCAACTCCGCACTCACATTTCCGGGCCGTGGCACTTGGACCGGAGGTGTGCAGGTGGCGGCCGCGACCAGTCGGCCTCGTGCCAGCGCAAGCCCCGGTAAGTGACTTTTCACGGTTTTCCTTCGAGTGACTGGTGTTGGCTTGTAGTTGTTTCTCAGGCATTCCGTTTAAACTAAGTAATCCATCGTAGTGCCCAGGGCTTCACATACACACACACACACACACACACTCACTCTCCGAAGAACGCATCACTGTTATGTCGTGTTTGTGTGTAGGGGGCATGGAAGGAGGCAGCACCCAAATAGCCCTTCGAGGGTCCCACTGGGCATGCCCCAAGTTTGGTGAGTACATCGAATACACGTCTGCATGGCAAGAGCTCGTATCTTATGCTCTGATTTCATCAACAACACAATCAATATGCGAAGCTGTCGAGCAGAGAGGCTTTGGACGAGTTGGGCCCGTTTCGCCGCCGGGCATTCCGCCTGGCCGATGGGTCGAGCAGAGAGGGCGAGTTTGTTTGCACTGCAGCATAGTTTTGTTCGGCACGGAACATTACTGGAAGGCGGGTGCCGTTTACATGCGCAGTTTATGACGGTGCATGGATGTCGTGTTGGAGTCATTTTGCCCTCGAAGTCGAAGTGCAGAGCTTGCGTCCTTTCTCCAAGTCCGCGCCAGGCTCCCCTCGAGTAAGCTTCCGGGATGGGCATGCTGGCCAGCCCTGGGGCCGCAAGGGGTCGATTCCAGGGACACCCTTGTGGAACAAAGAATGTCGGAAATGTTGATCACTGCGAGATGCAAGTGTGGGCGTGGGCTTCTCCAAAGGTCAAAAGACAGAGCAAAGCTGTTGTACTACTCTGTATCAAACGGATGCTCGCAGCTCAGCAAGCAAGGAACAGGTCTCGGCAAGCATTTTCTCACGCGGCTCCACCGCAGCTCCGCGATACCCACTTAAAGCGCACAACATCAACAAGATACAATAACGGTTCTTGCAGATGCTGGTTTGCCTTTCCTGTGTTTCGTTGTCTCTTTTGTCCCTTTCCAAGGTGCCTCTGTGCTTGTGTGCAGCCGTCGCCCGACGAGCGGCACGAGACTCCTCCCAGTTGGAGGTGCGCTCGAGGTGTTTTAGATGTGTGCAGATAGCATCTTGCTCAGCTGCCTCAGATTAATTAGTTGGCAGATTGTCTCGACGCATCCCTTGTGCTAGTAAGCCCTCCCGAAGCGACTGTGTGAACGATGGGTCACGTGACGAAGCCTTTGCTCGGCCAAGCTGCAGGCACATCACTATCGGCCAACTGTAGATTCGATGTTTTTGCAATCAGATCTGACGGCCCCTGCGCAGGACGACCTGGACAAGTTGAGAAGGCCTGTGCTTAGGTCGTTTTCAACCGAAACAAGCCATGATGCTTGCATGAGCTGTTCACAGCTTTTCTTTCGTTTCACACATGTTTCTGGTTTGCCGTATTGTGCTGTGGCTTGGCATGGGGGCGCATCAAAAACGAGCTCAGTGGGCAAATCGGCTGGGTCGGAGTAGAAGTGGTGGGCATGAAGACTTGGCCAGAGTAAAGCCTTTTGATGGCATTGTGACATCGGCCGCATGCTGCTGCTCCGAGACCTCTTGGTCATCTTGCTGAGGACAGTTGTAGGACCAACTAGTTGCTATCAAGACCTATGCATCACCCTCCCAGATGCCTTGAAATCTGAACACTGAGTTGACAAAGGCAGCTGGAGCTTCCAGCCGCACCGAGGAGGCTTCCGAGCACGAGCCTTCGAGAAATGAGACGGGAAGTACGGGACCCGAATGTAGACTCTTGTAAGCCCGAATGGATCTGCCCGATTGTTGCAAGGACCCCCCCCCCCCCCAAAACACCCCCTCTCCCCCTCCTCACCCCCCCCGGACACTTGCGACCAAAGGAAGACTATTGCCTTGTACAGCGAGAGACTCCTTCTCTCGCCTCAACTATCTCCACANGGGCAAGCGCCCGCAGAAAAGGAGACGGGAAGTAGGGGACCCCAATGTGGCCCCTTTTAAGCCCAAAGGGTTCTCCCCGATTGTTGCAGGGCCCCCCCCCCCCCCCAAAAGACCCCTCGTCGACTGCATGCCCCACCCGGGAACCTTGAGCCAAAAGGAATACTTGAGCCTTGTACCGTGCGAAACTCCTTCTCTAGCTCCAAATATCTCCAAATACTCTGGCACATGACGTCAACTGCATGCATTCTGCCACCGGTTCTGGTATTGTTCTTATGCTTTGAGACTCTCTCCGGTGATGTTGCTGCAGATGATGACGGCCATGATATCGGCCTTCATTCCGATCATAGTCTCTAGCAGTCGCGGGCAGCCCAATCCGCCTCTTTGCCCCAATCTCAGAGCTGCTCGAAGGAAGGGTGTCCCGTATGCTGGGCATCCAGAAGGCCCTACTGGCGAGGAGCTTGAGGCGCCGATTTCGTGGGTACTGCCAGGATCGAAGGATGGGGAAGCATGGTGCCTCTGACTCTGTGCTCGGTCGCGGACCGAATCCGCTGCTGGAACTTGTGGTTCTACTATGCTCTTGGAGCGATCCAACAGTAGCAGCACTACCGCCTGCGGGCAGAGTCCGCACGCCTGTCGTCGCCTGTTGTGCCAGGCCATGGTGGATGAGCTCGTGCCGGACTCCCGGAGGAGCCATGGCAGCAAGTTAGGACACGCACGTTTCAGCAGGCTACCTACGTCCAAGCCTCCTCGGTCCTAGCCAGGCAGTCCATGCAGACAGTTTCGGGCCGCTTGTTTCCAGTGTCTACATAAAGCCGACAGGAACTATACGGTAACAACGTCCCGAAAGCACGTAAGATCAGAACATCGCCTGCTTCGTTTTGCTGATAGCTGTGCTCACATAGTAAGGAAAATCCTGACTTGCAGGCTTTGTCTCGCTGCCGGCCCCTTCAGCCAGGCTCAAGCCAATGTTTCTGTCTCCGTGTTCGAGAAAGCAAGATTTTTTTGGACGTCGACTAGTCAAGCCAACTTACTCAGCAAGCAGGCACACCTGTGAAACTGAGCAGTCGCAGCCAGGCTATACTATTTTGTGTTTCATGCCCCACATTGCCCCACCCAAAGGTGGCTTGCGCAAGCATAGGATCTGTTGCCCCGAGGAACAACCCGGGCATCTTCGATCCGCACACGGACAACCCACTCACCAAGGGCATTGAACCTGAGCTGTGCTGATTCCAGGGCCAGATTCATGGGATCTGAAAGCAACTTCGAGTCGAGTGGTTCTTGGATGGATGTGTAGATCTCAAGTTTGCTGTCAGTTCGCGGCTAGTGTCTTCTCCAGCGACGACGAGGAGGCTGTGTTAGGTGGAGATGCGAGACTTCATGGTCTGCAATGCCCCGGAGCGCACGACCAAATGTCGTGGAGGAAAATTGAGGTTGTGTATGTAAATTCATAGCGTCGAGTCCTGGGACCTGAGGTTCTGATGCAAGCCCGCCTTTAGCAGATTTCGAGTTTGGTAGGCTCGGTCACGGCCTGGCTTTGCACATCTAATCCGAGAGGAAGAGGGGCCAAGTCCTAGAAAGCCTCCGCCAGCAAGGACCTCATGACGCGGGCCAGCAAAGCATCAGAGCATCCTGCACTGGTCAGAGTTGGGCTGCGGTTGCGTGCTAGTTACGGCTGTTTGCTCGAGAGGTCACAAGGCAGGCACCGGTTCAATCGTTGAGGCCAGGCTGCGTAAAACAAGCTGCGCAGTCTGCCGAACTTAGTGCATCAAATGGGCTGCTTGCACGTATCAGTATCGTTTGGAGATGCTGGAAGCCTTCTGAATAGTAGAATTTGCGTTCCATGCTGCCACATCGTTACGAGGTCTACCGCCCGTGCGAGTTAAGAGCTGGATATGGGGTCAGGACTTGACCAGAAAGAATCGCAAATGCGAGCCACGGCCGTCCCAGGCGATTGATTTGCTGCCGTGGGTGCGGGATCCCGCTTCAGACGCATGACCCAGACAACGTTGGCAGCTTGTCTTTGCATTCTGGGGGCACAAGTTGTGCTTGAAGAGCAAGGAAGTATTAAGTGTTGAGGCTATCTTCAAACCACCACAGTTCGAAGATGCGAAGCTACGGAACGAGTGCATACTCGTTAAGACTCCCGGGCAGGACTCTCCGGCACTGGAGCAGCAGCACCCATAAGATATCATTGCAGTAACCATTCGTACATCCATGCGAAAACGGAACACTGTCAAGAACAAGATCACTGAAACGGCAGGCGGCCCAGGTGAGAGTACACAACTCCTTGTTTCGAGTTGCCTTCTCAGGTTCCCTTGTGGTCTTTGTATAGCGATTCCAGTATCAGGAGTAGTGAGTCATGTTGAGTCCTAATTAGCGAGAGAGCAAGACTACCATACCTAGGGTATTCCTTGGCTTCATGCCGCAGGGTTTCCAAAGTGCACTACCTGCGTCGTTCTAGAACTTGGTTATTTCGTCCGGCACACAAAAAAGTGCCCGCATGCGGTACTGTCGTTTTGTTTGAAGGCATGCCTTCCTGACAATAAGCAGGACGTAAACACGGTTTATCCGCCACCACTGCGTGAGGGGTTTGTAAGCAAAAGCTCCTGGTGTTGAACTATGGATGACATATATAGTAATATGATTGCAGCGAAGACCCAATGCCCCAAACTTCCTAACCGCATCTTCTTTTCACTGCAGGCGGTTGCACGAGAAGTTCTGATTGGCATACGTCTAAGCAAGTCTTTTTGACAAGACTCACTGCGCAGCCGTTGGAAAACCTCAGTTCAGCTGTATCAAGCGGTTTTTCCTTGCATTCAGCTTTAGAAGAGCATACTTTACTTGTTTCGACGTTCCGGGAGCTTTCCCCCGGGCCTGACACGAAACGCCGAGAATGCAGAACTAAGCGATAACTTGCACTTGTCACTAGCTCAGAGTTTGGACAGGGTGCGCATCCCCCACTCCCAAGCCAGCAGCAACGCACAAAAACAAAACTTGAACTGCCACAGCAACCACCTCAACAGCCAGAGCCGCATGTCGAAACTCAAGAGGTTATGTGCGCTTCTCGAACTATCTGCAGAAGTGGTCGCAGCGCCGCTTGGACATGTCTCACACATTCCGTCACATTCCTTGGGTGGAAACACTGGTGTGTGCGTTGCTGCATGGGGCCTGGAGTTCGTGTGAACGGAACGGCCAGAGTCTTGAGCGTATCTTCAAGGAGTTTTTGACACCTGAAAGCCCAGGACTACACCGGAAGCTGCTTTGCTCCCGCTGCCTGGAACTGGAGCAAGGGCAGCTGGTCCCGGTGGTGAAGGATTGCAGTGTCGAGCTTGGGGCATGTCGGAAAAGACTGCGGACAGGCGTGCGGTGCCTTGCGATCCCAGCCCAGCCCACCGCACGGTTGAAGTGAGGTCGAGCAGCCTCTGTCGTGTCGGACTTACCAGAAACCTTGACATGCTCTCTGGTAATGCGTACCGAGAGACCTCGTCTGAGTTGCGAGAGCGTAACATGCTGTCTGGTGCCGCAGGAGGTGATGGCCGAAGGCCAAGTTGGCTTTGGAGGGAAGGCAGCTTGCCGTGTTTTGGAACCCGACGAAGCCCGAGCGATACCCCCGCAACAAGATAACTCTGCCAAGCCCGGCGCCCTCAAGGTAGTACCGGCAGACGTTCTGGCCCAGCAGTTGCGGACCATCTCGAAGCGGCGCTGTTTGGTTGTGCCAGCTCGGCCAGGTTTATTAATTTTGTGCATCGACGCAGCTCTTTGGATCAGGTCACATTTAGAGGGTCCAGTAAGGGCTTGCTATATGGAAAGTCAGGCGTGGTTGTGCACAGGCGGGTGGGTCTACGACTCAGGCCTAGAGGCCAGGGAAGGCTTTTGCCGCAGTTTGCGGAAATACGCCTTAAATTTGAGCCGACCCTCGAAATGAGGATCCTTCGCGCTTTCTGCCCCGTCCTCAAGGTACATCGTGGATGTGCTGGACTTCAACGGCTCGTTTATACGCTCCTGGCCTATGTAACAATGTAAGAGCGTGCAATTGTGCAATTTCTGAAAGACCCAGTGGCCAGGACTTTGACGCATCATAGCTTTCGACATCCTTTGTGAGGGCATCATTAGGTTTGAAGCTTGGGTCCGGGTCGCAGACTGTCAGGCAAAATACGCCAGATTGTCGGGAAGAATCCTGTGATCTTGGTCGGAACAAAGATTGACTCACGGCTCGGAAGAGTGTGAGTTTGAGGGGTTCAGGATTGAGAGCTTTGATAGATCTGCAGTTGTCGCAACAGGGAAATGCCGAGAAGAGGCTATGAGCCCCACTCGGTCCTTTTGACTCCGGGGTCCTGGTTTCCTCATGCTCTCCGGATTAGTGATTCGCCGTCCGCCCATGCAAGGATCTCCTGCCACCCAAGACGAAGCTGGAACTGGTAGAGAAGTGGCTGCTGTACATACTGCGCAGGAAGAAGCTGCGAGTTGTGAATGCCACCTGGAGAACGGAGGGGAAAGTATTTGGTTCGGAAGGAATCTTGTCCCAGGGCAAGGACCTGTCATGACTGGGTTTCCAGTGTCGTAGCCACTCTTTGGCCTGTGTGGGCATGCCACTTGCAACTGTGCAATGCCGCAAGGTAAAGCTTGTCAGCAACGAGACGGGGAAGCATATTAATCATGCAGTGAATGCCATCATTGAAGCACGATCGGGCATGGATGTGTTCCTTGGCAGCATGCCGGGATGGAAGAAACATCCAGAGCTACAGCTACAGCGTAGCCGATCCGGCTTCGACCCCAGTCCCCGTGCAAAGGTTCGTCGTGGGTGCGGCCAATGCTGGCAAGTCTCGGTTCATCACGCGTCTACTGGACCGCCTGGAGGCTTCGAGTGGGGGTTGATTGCCAGGGACAGCAAGGTTACGGTATTCAAGTTTCTGGTTTTGGGGTTCGAGATCGTGATTCCAGTGAAAAATGCCCCATGTAGCAATCTCTTGTCAAAGTTGACGTTGATTGTCATCTTGCATTGATTCGTTGTGAGAGGTTGGAGGCGTTCGATTCAGGCTTTGGGCTCCGATGAATTTCTTATACCAGGCGATGGCCTCTGCTAGAGTCGCTAGAGCAACAGACAGGTCTTGCCATCTGGCACAGGATAGATGCATATGGGTGTGGGCGTTGTGTGTGAGGTGTCAGTTCTTTTGCATGTCTATGCAAGTATGCCCACATGCATGCGAACGCATACGAAAAGTTAAGTAAGTAGCACGCCACACGTCCTAGCACGCGGCTTGTGTGCCCAGCTTTGTTTTGACAGCCCACACCATCTCCGATTCAACTCAACTTTGCAGCACAAAACTGCGTAGCACATTTTGCTGAATCACACATGGGATAGCAGTATATAGCTTTGGCAGCCTCCGCAGAAGGTACTTTGGGTGATTTGGGTTCTATCGGCTCGTTTGTTTTCATCGTTACAAACGGTGGGTAGGGCTTGACTGCCTCCACCGAGGTGATGACTCTGGGGTTTCTTGCTTGCGGTGCTTGGGGATGGCGAGTGTGGTTTTCGCTGTCACAAGCAATGCAGGAAGCTGGCCATAGTCAGCTTCATAAGCATTTGTCGCTGGTCATCGCAGGGTCGCTTGGCAGTGTCACTTCAATGTTTCAAGGTTTGCTCCGGGATGATGTTGTGCTAGCTGCCATATCCTCTGTCATTCGAGCATCATCAATCGTTCTCATGGTCATCTGCATCACCACAATGCTATATCGTACTGTTTTCTCTGCTACCCGCGATAATCAGAACCAGCCCTGTTCTGCTAACTGCACTTTCACGGACATGCTCCGAATTCCCATCCCGGCTCAGGGGCAACAAGAACGGACTGTTTTGGCCGACATCTTGCAATTCCAAACCACTCCCTGAGTCAGCAGGCTTGCAAGCCTTACGAGGATGTGTACAATTCGATAAGACTTTCAAGAGGACTGCGCATTCAACGATGTCGAGCCCTCCCCTATTTCAAGTGTTCAGCGGCGAGGTGAAATTTCCGCAAGGCAAAGTGGAAGACTGCCACTTGGTTTTGCACGTTGCAGCCCAATGAGCCTGCAAGTTTCCTCTTGACTTGGGGTGTGTGGGCACCTCCTGGGTTGTAAAGGATTTGCCGAGGCATCGGCGCTAAGAATTCAATCTAGGCATGTTTTGTGTATTCAATGTTTTGTTTTTTCGGTTCTGTGGTCTAGGAGTGAGCACCGTGCTCGTTCCAGCTTGCCGTGTCGCTTGCTCACTCACAATCGCGAACGACGACCCTGTCAGGCGCCCGTGTCGCTGTCGTATATCTTAAACGCACACCTTCCTTTGGCGATTCCGGTTCATCATACATCTTAAACGCGCCCCCTCATTTGGCGATTGCGGTTCGTCATATATCTGAAACACACCCCCTCATTTGGCGATGCAGGTTCATCATGTATCTTGAACACGGGTAATTAGCAGGGTTAGATTTAATTTTTTCTTTCTGAGACGTAGCCTATTGTCACATGTCTTAAACACGCCCCCTTATATATGTCAAGCACGGCCCGGCGATTCCTGTTCATCACATATCTGAAACACGCGATTCCGCTTTATCATATATCTCAGTGCCGCCTCCAATTTGGTGATGCCTCATCTGGCGATTCCGGTTCATCATATATCTTCAGTTACAGAGTATGAAATGGAAAACGGGAACAGCCACTTATGGATACTCTGTATCCAAAAATGCCCCTAACAAATAGCACGAAGCAAAGCGCAACAATGCCAACAACAAGCCGGAACAGCAACAAGCAAACACCAGCAAAAGCAACATAACCACAGTAGAGGCATAGTCAAAGCGGAAAATTAGAAGCAGAAAGCACGACAAAAGACATCAACACAACAAACACAACAAATTGCTAAACACGTAGTCTTTCCCAGCGATGGAACCACAGAGCGGATTTGCACAAGTCCCCCAAGTCCAAGCTTCCTCCCCAGGTCCACGGCCCATTGTCTCGCGGACGCCGGGGACGACTTTGGGCACCATCCAGCTCAGGCAGCAGTCTTTGCAGGATTTTGGAGGGGCCTTGACGATTCAATCTTGTCAGCAATTCAGGCACAAGCCGAGTGAATCTTTCATGGTTACATGTAGTTGCTTAGTTGCTAAATGCCGAACCGTGCAAGACCAGTATACCGAGAGCCTCCAGCCTCCCGGCGCATGGTCCGTTTTGGGAGCTTCTCACCAGTCTCGGAATTGAGGTTTGCGAGGCTGGAATGTCGGAAGCTCGTACGTACCTGAAAATGCCAGCTTTCCTTAGTAGATTCGGATCCTTATAAGAATGGTCTCTGCTCGTCCAGACGGAGGAGAGCCTGGCCCGCCAGCAAGGCTGCACAGCAGAATCACTTGCACCCCACAACATTCAGCGGCCGCAACAGACTGTGTGGGTGTTGGAAGCATATCCACATACCCTCGATGCGACAGTCTCTTCTTTCCAGACGTAACCTCTTTAACATGTTTGGTCGCTGGGGTGGATGTTGACAGGGCATTCCGCAGATCTGCAACCTCGCCAGTCTTCGCCAGCCTCTATGACACACCAGGACGGCCGGGGAACCCGCGCTAGCTTGGAACGGGTGCCAGATCCTTGTGAGTTGAAGGGGTCTTTCACGCCGCAGTAAATGAAAATGTTGACATGTAGGGGATAGAGAAGCGGCAGAGGCAACCAACTAAACCCCTGAGATCCCAGCCACCGAACGATCCCTTTGCAGGCACTTTCCCTTGAGTTTGATGTCAAGTCGAAAACGGAAGAGTGTTTGGTAATTAGGAGAGTTGCTCAAACTCAAAGTTTGGCAACAAGCTCCCCAGCCATTGTCCAGACACGGTTTTCAGTTGGCTGATCAATGCTTTAGCATAGCTGAGTACAACCCCAAAGCGGCATTCTTGCTCGGCTTTGGCTGCGGCAGGCGTGCATCAGCCCAACAGCATGCAGAATCTGCTGGACATTGGCGCTTACAACTATGTGCAGCCCACGAGGCTGTGGGCACGAGTTTGGCAACGTGCACGGCGCCATTCCCACTTGATCACTTGTTTCGGCGGCCCGTTGCAGATGGAATTGTGGAATTTGCTTCTGAAGCAGCTCGGAGAGTGTAGTAACCTTGAAGGATTCTCGCCGTCACTCCTCAGAGAAAAGCGATGTTGACATGCCTAGCAGCTTTTGGCTTGAGAAGTGCTATGCTGCCCCAATACTGGCAGCTCATGGCTTGTATGAGCGGTAGAGGCTTGTCGGTTCTGGCATTTGCAAATGGAAAAGCTATTAATTAATAATTAAACAAACATCTACGAGCACGCTTGTTGGAATGAGTGGAGTACACAACACATTGAAATCACCGGCTTCCCCAGGTAGATCCGCACTAGAGCTGAGATGTCCCATCCTCGCTTGGATGCATCATGACCTATGGGTTCTGTGTAAGGTAGTTTCCCAGTCCTTTTGACTCATCATACTACTACTACTACGACGACGACGACTACTACTACTACTACTGCGGTAACCACCATACTGCAAGCCTCTCTGCTGCATGACCATGTCAACTACTGTCGGCTAGGGAACAACCTACCTCTGGATGAGCTGCATTCCCAAACTGTGGAATTTTGCTTTGTATAACAGTCGATGGGGGCATAACGTGGGTGTGTGCACGTCGCACGACAAACTTGCGCTGACACGCAGACCTCACACTGCTATACATTGGAAAATTTCGAGGCATTCAGGAGTGAACGGTGAGAACCCAAACCGTGGACTTGTGACGCAACCTACCACATGATGCCGCGCTACAAGAGGAGTCTACCCTGCTGGGGCACGGCGGAGCTTGTTTACATGACTGGTGTGTGAGAAAGCTGTGCGATGTGGTTTATGCCAGTACCGGGACATTGGAGCATCGTGCTACAGAACATTTTGCCTGGACATCACCAATTCCATAACTGGAACCCAGCTGGTGCCGGATGAGCCTGCGACAAATTGATTACCGGTTTCTCCCTGCAAAAGTCTACAGGAGATTGTAAGTTTCTCCTGGCTGTGTGGCACCGCACCTGCATGGGATGTGAATCTGGGATAACCTACTGTGAGGCGTGACTGGCGAAATGTTTGGATCGAGTCGGCCTGCAAAACCGTGTCTGGTACTGACGGCATAAGTTCCTGGATGAACCCACTGCATGGACTCTGTTGAATACAATCTTGCTGAGGAGTGTGGTGGTACAAAACAACATAAAAAAGTGGAAACATGTCTGCCACACCTTGTTGGTAATTTCTGGAGAAATGTGGATGGGACGATGGAACGACGATGAGTCCTGAACTCTCTGTTGGATCTGGGGTGCTTTCTTGCGCAAACTGGCGAGTTTGAGGCTGATGTCTGGACAGCCGGTGTGAGCAGTTTTGCATGTTCTGGGAGAATGACGTTGCATGCATGAGGTCACTAAAATTCCTGACTTGCAAGTAATTGGTAATTCGATAACTGTCTCACCAAAACGAGGAGTTTGTCATCTAGCATGTGAAATATCAGGATGCAACTGTGAAGTTGAGTTGAATGCATGCAGAGAGCATCAATGGTGCCAATACGTGGTGGAGAACAACTCCGAACACACCTGAATTAACACAGTATGTATCTATAACCTTGCTCCGCGAGACATTCAGCCATGCAAGAGGCAAAATAACTACTACTACTACTACTACTACTACTACTACTACTACTACTACTAGTACTACTACTACCACCACTACCAATACCAATACCAATACCAATACCAATACCACTACTACTACTACTACTACTACTACTACTACTTTCTACTACTACGACTACTACGACTACTACTCCTACTACTACGACTACTACGACTACTACTCCTACTACTACTACTACTACTACTACCACTACGACTACTACCACTTCTGCTATGACGACGACAACTGCTACCACTACCACTACCACTACGACTACGACTACTGCCACTGACTGCTAGTATTACAACTACGATCTCCACTACCAGTGCCGCCACTACCACTACCACTCCCACTCCCACTCCCACTGCCACTGCTACTGCTGCTGCAGCTACTACCACCATCCGCGCCTCCTTCTCCTACTACAACAACTACTACTGCTGCTACTACTTGTTATTCCTCCCGCTACGGCGACCGCTACCACTACCATGACCATTACAACTACCACTACCACCACTACGACCACTACGACTACGACCACTACTACCACTAGCGCCACTACCGCCAATACCACAACCATTACCACGACCACTACCACGGCCACTGCCACTACCACCACTACTACTACTACTACTACTACTGAGTGCTGGCCCTAAGTCGTTGCGCGTCGCCAAAAGTCGTAGCAATCCCGCGTCACCTTGCGGAAACGTATTACCAACCCATATAATCCACCACTGTGATAACATCTTGCATCCTTGCTTGTGCAGCGTCACCATGGGGTTTCGTATTTTTGTGCTAGCCGATCGTTCCATTGGGAATCGAGCGTCTACATGGGGAACGGAATGGCTGGTGTTGATGTGTTGTACTGATCTGTGTCTCGAGTGGTTCACTCACTGACGTGTTTCTCGAGCTAGTGCTGGCAAAACCCAGCGTCTACATGGGGAATGGCTGGTTTTGATGTGCTGTTTGCTNGCGGCTGCTTGCAAAATCGAGTGTCCGCATTGGGAATGGCTGGTTTTGATTTGCTCTTTGCTGCGATGCTACTGAGGTCTGAGGTGTTTCTTGAGCGCCTGTTTGTGAAATCGAGCGTCCACATGGGGAACGGCTGGTCTCGAGTCTCGATGCGCTGTGATGCCACTGATGTGCGTCTGGGAGCGAGTGCTCCGCTTTAACTCGCAGATGTACCCCTTACCGATCAAACCTACACAACAGATGCCACTGATGTGCGTCTCGAGCGCTTGCCTGCGGAATGGAGCGTCCACATGGGGAATGGCTGGTTTTGGTGTGCTGTGATGTTATGGGTGATCACAGTGAATACTTATGTGTGCCTCCAGCGGGTGCTTGTGGCCCGCAAAGCTGGCTTTGCAAGGAAGCAAGATGAACTCGCAGATGTCGCTGGAGCCATTGCCGATGTTCCCCCTGCAGCCAAAGCTTCCTTGTCCAAGTGGTCCGGCGACCTCATTGCGGAAATGCGTAAACGCAAGAGGAAGGAAGAGGAAGGCGAAGCGAGGCAGACACCAAGCAGCCAGGCAGTTGCAGTGACGGCTGAACCTGCGCCCCCGCCTCCTGCGCAAGCGGAGGATTCGAGCGAGGAGTTTGATTTAGACAGTCCAGAAGGAATATCCGACCTGGTACGAGAGGTCATCTTTGAGAAGGACTTGGCCTCCAAGGGCGCTACGATGAGGGATTTCGAACAAGCCCTCCAGGCCTTTGTTGCTTGGCTACAGCAACAGAAGCCCCAGCAGCCACCATTGTCTCGACACTTTAGATCCGTCAGCTGGGAGCGTGGGGACTTTAAGACTTCGGCCGCCCGTAGGGCTTGGCTGGACCATTGGCTGAAGCATGTGAAGACACGCTTCATGCGCAGGTCAGATTTGAAGCTGCCAAGCCAGAAGTAGAAAAACCTTTCTGCGGGCATAATAAGTAGATATAGGTAGCCTGCCGAGTTTTTCACCAGCAGCGAGAGTTGAATAACGCAGTGTCTCATCTGGCGAAGCAGCTTCCTGCAAATTCCGCTAAGTGGATGAGCAGGCCCGCCTGAAATGGCGCCGAACGAACGACGTGAGAACATAAATAGGGGTACTGCTGTTCCTGCTGGTGCTTGAGCTCTGAGGCCTTTGCAGGTAGCTTTAAAGGTAGCTTTAAAGAAACCCTAAAGCCTAAAACCCGCTTGAGAGCTGAAGCCTTTGCAGGTAGCTTTAAAGGCTTCGGAGTCAGCTCTTCCCTGTCGCCAATTTTGAAGTCCGAGGGGTAGTAAACTCTAGGCTTGAGGCCTTGGCAGTAGTTTCGGCCTCGGCCTCATGGAGAAGGTACAGGTTTTGGCTCCTTTTGGGCTAGCAAGTTCTCCTGCTTCAGGGGTTGTGTGCCTTGGGGGTAGCCATATCGTGTTGTAAAGGTTGAGGCCATCGAAGATCCCGGGAGTAGGAAGCTTTCTTCTACAGGTTTGAAGCCTCAGGGGTAGTAACACCTTGTGTTCTGTGGGCTTCATGCTTTGGAAGCGGCAAACTGCATGCTAATCTTTCGCGTTCTACGCGACTCCAATGATATGTGTGTGCGTGTGTGTCTGCGTCTGTGTCCGTGTCTGTGTGTGTGTGTATATATGTAGTGCGCGCCAGTGAAATCGAGCGTCTACATGGTGAATGTCTGGCTTGGACGTGCTATGACTTATGATATAGTGTCTGCCGCGTTTGTTTCTGAAATCGAGCGTCTACATGCAGGGAGAATGCCCAGATGCCTTTTCGCGTTCTAAATTGAGAGTCTACATGGGGAATGGCTGGTTTGGACCTGCTACCAGTATGACTGCTATGATGCAGTGTCTGCCGCGCTTGCTTGTGAAATCGAGCGTCTACATGGGGGAATGGTGTGANCCTGCTACCAGTATGACTGCTATGATGCAGTGTCTGCCGCGCTTGCTTGTGAAATCGAGCGTCTACATGGGGGAATGGTGTGAATGTGCTTTCATGTGATGCCGTGATGCCACTGATGTTTGTCTCTCTCGGGCGCTTCTGAAATGGAGCGTCTACATGGGGAATGGCTGGCCTGGACGTGCTGTGATGCCACTGATGTGTGTCTTGTGCACGCGCTTGTGAATCAAGTGTCTACATGGGGATTGGCTGGTTTTCATGTGTTCTGATGCCACTGATGTGACTGATGTATGTCTCCCGGGCATGCTTGTGAAATCGAGCGTCTACNGTGTTCTGATGCCACTGATGTGACTGATGTATGTCTCCCGGGCATGCTTGTGAAATCGAGCGTCTACATGGGGAATGGCAGGAGGCCATGTGTGTTTGGGACATGGATCTCAGGTGTAGGCTGTCCATATTCCCAGCGCAGGCGCATCATTTCCATCGACTCGCAGAGTTTTCCCTCTGCTGCGACGCATCGATTTGACACTAGGGCAGCAGAGGTTGCTAGAGAGAAGCCTGGCAAGGAACTTGTGCTTGACCAAAACAAAATTTCTATGAAAGACAGGTCTGACAAGGGCCGCTGCGCAATTCAGGACACTTTGTCCTTGCACCAGGCCCTTCAGCGTCGTGCCTTGGCATGTGATCTTATGTCTGCTTGTAGCTACGAGGTGCTGCATGAGTGGCATTCCTTTATGTTGGAGCGGCTCCAGCAGTCGCCTCCTCCCAACTGCGCAAAGCTTACAGTGGAACATCTTCTTCGGGCAGATAGGGCTGCGTGGGTAAGGCTTTCGGAAAAGGTTCACACGTTGAAGCCAAATGCCTCTGGAGTTCTGCCACTTGATGCGGCCATTGCAGATTTGAATCGCGACCCTACGGTCTTGTTCCATCTTCTTAATGTCCGGGAAGTGAGGACTGTTGAAGCCCCACGGGTGCCCCCGAAGAAAGAAGATAAGTTTGCTAAGCTTGATAATAAGCGCAAGCAAGAGGAGCTGAAGAAGAACAAACAGGATCCTAACAAATCCCAGAAAGCCGAGCTGCCCGATGAGCTTAAGGCCATTCCGGGCTTGAACCTCACCACTGCTGAAGGCGAGAAATTCTGCTGGCCGTACAATTGTGCGAAGGGCTGCCGTTTTGCGAAGGCTGGAAAGGCTTGCCGTCGTGGAAAGCATGCTTGCATGAAGTGTGGCAAGAATCATTCTCTTCAAGAGTGCAAAGAGTGACGGGGGCAATTGGCCGGGCCATCAGGTGAACCTGTTCTGTGCTTGGCCGCGCCGCTTTCACAAACAACCCGCAAGCAAGTGAAGCTGTGTCAGACAGGCGAGACTTTGGAGGCTTCGTTTGATGATTCCCCTAATCCTTTTTCCGCCGGTGCCCTGCGTACTGACCTGCAGGATGCCCTAATTACTAAGCCCCATGGCTCTGCTTGCATGACATGCCGCGTCATGGATTCTGTTTTGCCTCTTGAGCCTTTTTCCAGTCCGAGCGCAAGAGTGATGCATCCATCTGAAGTTTTCGCTGGCCAAGTTCTACGGCTGAGCCGGCCACCGATCCGAAGTGAGATTCAGCATCTTTTTGATCTTTTACCTAAGGAGCGCCCTTTTGGGGGAGACGCCAGCGGCCGTGCCTTTGCACGCGGGATGTACTGCCAAGGTCCCTTGCAGGGGCTACGAGCTAACAGTCGCCGACACCCGCTTTCGAGCAAACTGCTGGCAAGCTTGTGCGTTCTCTTGAGCCGTCGTTTCAGTTTTCAAGCTTGCATCTCTTCTGGAATGTGACAACAAGCCCGCACATTGACTCAAACAATGCTCCCCTGCCGAACCTCATAGCGGAATCAGTGATTTCAAGGATGGGCAGGTTTTGGTCGAGAATCCCTCAGGTGAGTTTGCAATTGAGACAGAGGCG
This sequence comes from Symbiodinium sp. clade A Y106, assembly GCA_003297005.1. NCBI lineage: Eukaryota > Dinophyceae > Suessiales > Symbiodiniaceae > Symbiodinium > Symbiodinium sp. clade A. The sequence continues at coordinate 37,788 of BGNK01005362.1, forward strand.
GGACCCTTGCCTGCAATCGCCTCGGAGGTTGCAGGGACTTATGCGACTTTTGATGCGTATCGCTTGCGTCATCAAACGGCTGCCTGGAAGGGAGATCGGCTGCTGCTTGTTGCATTCTCTGTCAAAAAATGTAGACCGACTTGAGCAGGGTAATTTATCTATCCTTCGTGAACAAAACTTCAACCCTTGCCTTGATGTCCTGTGCTCTACGGATGCTCCTCCTATCGTCGTTGACTCCCTGAATCATTGCCTTCCGCCCAATGCCGCCTCGAGGATGTGTGGCCGCAGCTTCACGTCGCTCCTGTTTGTGGAGGTCTTCTGCGGTACAGGCGGGCTTTCTGCCGTGCTTAAGCGTTCTGGCATTGGCCAAGTGTTGGGCATCACATCTCGGATGACGGGGAACACCCAGTGTTCCGTTTTGCCACTTGATTTACACAACGATTCGCAACACCCGCTCGTGTGGGATGTCCTTGAGAGACACACACACATACGCTCCCGGGGATCCGTCGACGGCTCCCACGGGTGCCTACCCAGCTGCGCTTTGCCATGCATATGCTCGTGCCTTGCTCTCGCGCCTTTCCTTGTTAGGTTGTGCCGAGCCCTCTCGCGAGGTGGACGTGTCCATCGGAGTGAGTTTTGGAGTCTCTGCTATTTGTTTTCGAGTGCCTTTATTCCGAAAACAGTTTTGTTCCGTTTCATGATTTTCATGATCCGTTTTTCCTNNNNCATGGATTCCTTTTGTGTTGGATGCTTGGTTTTGCAAACACACTTGAGAATCATTGCAGTGGGCAGCATTGTGGCTTAGAGTTAGCCACGGGAGAGGTGAAAGTCTTTCTTTTACCCACTTTTACCTTAGAGGTGGGTCCAGCCATGGAGGACGCTCATGACCTTGAGGGCCTCTTCCAGGAACCTGATGATTACCCGGCTGGCAGCCGCGTTTGGGCCTTCCTTTCACCTGAGGAACGCTTGAATCTGTTTCTGATTTCTTGGTATCTTCGGACGGGTCTTCGACGCCTTTTCATTTGGGCTGCGGTGCACAGAGGATTTTGATTTTCTGGCATGTCCGAACAGCAGTCTTCCGGCGCCGGGCCTTCTNNNNTCTGAAGGCAGTTCGGATGCACTGGCTTGGACCGCTTTGCCCAGGCGCATCAGGTTTTCACTGGCGAAGGATGGTGCTCCGCCTGACCCAGCCATCCTGGCTACGTTGTTTGCTGGGGAAAAGGATATTTCTTCATTTCTTGAGAAAGCTGGGTTTTGTGCTGGATCGGTCGAATGGATACATTCCCTTCAGATTTTGCTACATTATACCGGCAGTGCCAGTGATGGGGCCTCTCGACTNGAATGGATACATTCCCTTCAGATTTTGCTACATTATACCGGCAGTGCCAGTGATGGGGCCTCTCGACTTTGGAGATCTCGGGCTATGCAGGGGATCGCTCAAATTCGGCAGCCTGAATCTGCATGGGATCGTGCTTGTGTTGCCCCTCCTTCGCAAGAGTGGCTGGCTACCAAATCTGGTGCGAAACGTCTCCTGCTCAGGTGGTCCACCCGCAGGGAGAGAGATTTGTCTTTGGCNTCTGCATGGGATCGTGCTTGTGTTGCCCCTCCTTCGCAAGAGTGGCTGGCTACCAAATCTGGTGCGAAACGTCTCCTGCTCAGGTGGTCCACCCGCAGGGAGAGAGATTTGTCTTTGGCGTCCGAGGTCCAGACCAGGGCTAAAGTGGAGACGGCAGAACTTAGCCGTTGGAGGAAGCAGCTGGTGGCCTTACTTAAGGAATGCAGGATGCCGG
>BGNK01005363.1:12606-42577 GCA_003297005.1 Symbiodinium sp. clade A Y106
CTAAAGGAAATACATGGTGCTGCTACTAAAGACTAAAGACTAAAGCCTAAACGGTCCTATAAGTCCTATAAATCTCACAGAGAACCCCAGGCTCGCGGCTCGAAGCCCTCGAAACTCGATTCGATTTTTTTTCCGCGGGTGTCTCCACGGGAGCCTTCTGTTGGTAGAGCGGAGCACTGGGACAGGGCAAAGTTAAAAGCTAAAGGCGGCACTCTTAGGCTCTAAATTGTATGGCTTACNATGTTTTAGAAGTCCGCAAAAATGGGACATGAGCGTCACCCTCGCGATGGTCGGCCCAAGGCGCGTCCACTTGTTCAGCGCCGGCTGGGGCAGGGGTGCCACGATGCACTCTGAAACCAGCTCCTCCGCCTTCTTCAGAAATTCATCGCGCCCACCACAGCAACTGGGCCCTCCTCCGCAAACGTGAACTGGTGCTCCTGGCAGGGTAAGGCAAGGCGAGGTTGGACCCAAAAACAGTAACGAGTAGCAACTGAAACTGAAGGCAGTGGGGGGCCGAGGCTCAAAGTCAGGGTACGACTAAAGGAAATACATGGTGCTGCTACTAAAGACTAAAGACTAAAGCCTAAACGGTCCTATAAGTCCTATAAATCTCACAGAGAACCCCAGGCTCGCGGCTCGAAGCCCTCGAAACTCGANTCGATTTTTTTTCCGCGGGTGTCTCCACGGGAGCCTTCTGTTGGTAGAGCGGAGCACTGGGACAGGGCAAAGTTAAAAGCTAAAGGCGGCACTCTTAGGCTCTAAATTGTATGGCTTACGATGGCACATACTTACACAACCTGTAGCAAACCCCCTGTCACCCTGTCCCAAACACTCGCTTGGACGTTGTGAAACTTGAACTGAAGCTACGGCCTACAAAGCCCGGTCAGCGACCATCTGCTTCACACGCTTGGCCTTGGCGGAACTTGACCCGGTCAGCGACCAAAGCCCGGACAGTCTTACAGTCTTCTTCACCACCAATGGCGTCCGGCTCCGGTAGTTCTATACCTGCGCGAGTAATCGCGCTCGTCGGTTGACGGTGCCGGCGTCAAAGACACGGCCCACCACTGGTCCCGCAGAACTTTGGCAAACGCGACATTACTACGCAGTGCCAAATCCAGGGCGCTCTTCCCCATGTGGTTTGCGAGCCCCAAGTGATGCTCGACTGCACTCCACCCGCCTTTCGAGTAGAGAGCCCACAAAACCTGCTCTGTCAAGGCATGATTGCCCTTCGGAACCGCCAGATGTGTAACGCTGGCACCAGTTCCGCTCTGGGTGTTCAGCGCTTCCACCGGCATGTGCTGCAACAGCAGCCGAACGATCTCTGTCTCCCGGTCAGCGACCGCCGCATCCTTGGCTTTCGGCATGTTCGCAAGCGACATGAGGGGTGTCCACTTCGGCGGTTGTCTCGAGTAGGTCGTGGCCACTGCCAGACTTGGCGCGACTTCCAGCAGATAGCTTGTCAGGCCCAGCCACCGGTTGCGTGCTGCCACGTGTAAAGGAGTGGCCCCTGCTGCATCTTTCATGCCAGCTATGGTGCTTGGCGGCAGTTGCCGCAAGGCGCCCTCCGAAGCTTCTGCGTCGTTGGCCTGAAGGGCAGCCCACACCCGCTCAACGAGCTGCTCCTCCTCATTGCCGCTGGTGCTGCTCGCGGGCTGGGAGGCAGTCAGAGCCTCGATCAGCCCTGAGAGCCTTTTCTGCTCGTCCAGCAAAAGCTCCATCAGCTTTACACTTTGCGCATCGCCTGCACTTAAGGCCTGCGAGGCGGCCTCCACATCCAGCTCTTCATCGTCGCCATAGTCCACTTCGTCTTCGAAGGCTGTTGCAGCTTCTGCTGTGCCAGCACTCTTCGCAGCTTCACACAGCCGCCCACGCATGGCGACCAACGTCTCCATGACCTCGCGCACCTTGGAGACGAAGTTGCCCCCAAAGCGATCTTCCATCTTCGGTTTCGTCTGCACCTGGGCAGAGTCTGCGGGCTGCGCTGGGGGCTGCTTGCGCTTCTCGCCAGCGTCTGGGTCCTCCTTTGTTCCGGTCGCTCTTCCCGCTGAGCCAGCGCCACCTGGTCCCTCTGTCAAAGTCAACGGCACACCTGGTCCCTCTGTCAACGTCACACTGCTTCCCGGCCAAGGCTTCAAGTCGACCTGGGCCTTCTCGGACTCAGACTGCCGCGGCTCCAGTTTCACTTTTTCCTTTGAGGCGGAGGCGGGGGCAGCTCCAGGCGGCGGCGGGGCGTCAAAGTCTGGCGGCTTCAAACCTTTCGCCCAACTCGGGATTTCTGCCTCCTCCTTCTTCACCTCTTTCTTTTCTTCAGCACGCGCTGTGTCAGGAGACCCTGCCGCCTGTTCCTGCGACTTTGCCTTGACTTGAGCACCCGCTGAGCCAGCAGACTGCGCCGTGTCATCACCCGCTGTGCCAGCGTCAACAGGCTGGGCCATCTGTGGGGGCCGCCGTGGCATTGCCTTGGTTTCCACCAGGCCTTTGCCTTTGCCCTTGTCGCCTTTGCTTCCTTTGGCCTTACTTAGAGGAGGTATCGCAGGCTCTGGAGGCCGCAAAGAACCAGGCGGTGGCAGCACAGGCGTCTTCGGTGGGGCTGCCACCAAGAGGTTGTTGGCCAACGACGTGAACTCGGCCAGCGTCATGATGCTGTTGAGACAGATCGCTGGTAGCTTTGCCACCTGCCTCGCCTTGTTGATCTCGGCCATCTTCTCGTTGATGAAATGCAGCGGGGTTGGCAGCTGCTCAGCATCCCTTGAGGGCGGCCTGCTGTTTAAGTCGGACAAGCTTCGAAGCCTTTGCAGGTAGAGGTTCACAGCTGCAGCAGTTTGACCGGTGAGCACCATCAAAATCAGCGCTACGATCATGGCTGATCGGTGCGCCCCGTTTCTGCAACAAACGACGTAGCGGTAGCCGCCCTTGAGCAAGTGTTCCGCTATCTCCACCACCGTCTGCAACACATCCGCAAAGCTGATGTTGCCACGGAGCACCCCGGTTCCATCGTGGGTCGGCAGGAAGTAGAAGCGGTTGTCCTTTGTCTGGGCTTTCTGGAAACCTGCCGAGTACACGTGCGTGATTCCATGCGCCTCCAACAAAGCAGGGCTTGACGTCGCCTCCACCGACGCCAGCCACAACTGCCCTCTGCTATTGTACTTGGAGACATCAAGTACTAAATGCATGGGACACCGCCTGTTGTACGAGTCTCGCGCCAACCGTAATGCAACGTTCGCTTGTGGGGTGTACAAGTCCTCGATCAAGTGGTTCTTAAGCTGTTTGATCGCGACCTTGCTTGACGCAGCGAGGTCGAAGTGCTCCAGCACGGCCTCGCGCGGATCCAGCTTCCCGTGCAGGCTTGAACTTGTCATACTCCCGCTCTGCGAGCACCCCTTCTTGACGTCAGCTTGACCCGCTCTGCGAGCGCCCCTTCTTCACGTCAGCTTCCTTGCCGTCCGCGAGCCGCCGCTGCCGCCTGCAGTCCAAGACCGCCGCCAGGCCGCTGCCAAACCGCCGTACGCTGCAAGGCTCGCTACCGCCTACGGTGACTTCTACTTAGCCAGGTAAAAGTAAGTAAGAGTGGTGGTCAAAGCGGGTATAGTCAGTACTAGTCGTAGCAGTAGCCTCTCACGTCACTTCACTCTCAGGCTACCTGTCGCCTGGGAGCCGCCGCAGCACTGACACAAGGCGTTTGAAGAGACGGACCCTCGAAACCGAAACCACCTGGCCTGCAAGAGACAAAACTGGCCAACACTCAACACTCAAAACTCAAAATTAAAACTGAACCCGGAAGCCTCAAGCCGCACTCAAGCCTCAAGCACGCCCTCTCCCCCTCGTCTGTCCTGTCCACGGGCCCTGCAAAAAGTCGAGCAGCTGGTCGAGGGTGTGCTTCTTCTCCGTCCTCTCCTTGTCCAACGGCTCCAGACACGCTTTGCACAGCCGCACCAGCTCCTGGGCACTTGCAGCAGCCTCCCGCCACTCACGCAGGTTGGCTGCCGGCCTCTCAGTCACCCGGTCCGCGACCTGCTCCAGTCGTTTCCTGACATGTTTGCGCAAATGAACCAGCACATTGCGATAATTGAACACTTTGCTCAAGCAAAACACCCCAGTCAAGTTTCCAACTGCTTTGGTCAGAGCCTCAATGCAATTTGCAGCTCGATGCTGCGTGCAGATGCTGATCAAAAGCAGGTGATCCGCAGGAAGATGACAATGAAGCTTGCGAAGGCATTTCAAATTCGCGCGATGAGCATCGCATGAAGTCAATGTCGCTGAGAACCTTGCAGGAACAGCTTCTTCTTCTTGAAGCCCACCACTGAGTCTGCATAAAGCCTGCCAGACGGTCTCCGCATTGTAGCGGGGTAACACTTGTGGCGGGCGTATTACATGCTGCTCACGAACACCAGGCCCATGAATAGGGGGAAGTCGCCCGTCCTCGTCTCCCACCCGGTATGCAACCTGAGCATGAGAGCAAAGAATGCTGTGCGTAACAGCAGGCCCACCCTTTTCCCATCTCAAATCGAATGTGGTCTCGTCCCACATGATATTTCGAATGTAGAACTGCAGCGGTCGTTGGGCACCCAAAGATTTCAGCTCTTCCAAGCAAGCATCCTGGCGACCCATCACGCATGATGATACCACATATCTTGACCCTGCGGAATTCCCATGACCAGCGCCATCGATTTGATGCGCAATGTCGCGATGCGCTGAAGCCTCTGCCCCAAACCCTGCCCTCAGGATGGCAGNATTCGTCCATTTTTTCCATCTGCCTCGGCCAGATACACGTGCAGGCTTTTCTCCAGGAGCAGTTATCAGGTGGTCTGCTGTGCGAGCTCTTCCATTGCTGTTGAGAAAGGAAGAATGCAACTTGAAACGTCGGTCCACACGCTTCTTATTCTTCTTTGGAATGGATCTTCGCTTTTTGATCCGATCTCGCAATCCCGGTCNCTTCCATTGCTGTTGAGAAAGGAAGAATGCAACTTGAAACGTCGGTCCACACGCTTCTTATTCTTCTTTGGAATGGATCTTCGCTTTTTGATCCGATCTCGCAATCCCGGTCCGCGACCTTCTTCCAAACATGGCCTTGCGTCTACATCTTCTTGGATCAGCCGACGTTTGCGGCTCCCTTCACCTCCTCTACCCGGTCTGCGACCGTCTTGGCTGCCGGAGTGGCGCCTGGCCCTGGCACCTTCTGCTGCCACCGCAGAATCCGCCAACACGCTCAGTGCCTGCTGCAACGATTCCATGCCGCACCATGACGCGATGCTCGAGGGCTCAAGGGCCAAGGGCCACAACTGCACGTGAGATTGCAAGCACCGGATTTGATTGTTCGTCCTGCCCCCCCCCCTCCGCCCAAGCAAACAAAACACAAGTGTGAATTGCAATTCTCAATTCCTATATATATTTCTAGGATTTTTTTCAAAATAGCTTTAGAAATACAAAGAATTATTGAAATATTTAATTTCTGTTTGTTCAAGTTGTTTGAGTTTTTTGTGTTTCTTGGGAAATAGAAAGTTCATGTTTTTCGCATTGTTTGAGAAGTTGGACCATCGAACTTGTTCATATTTCTTGAAAATACTGGTGTGNGTTTGTTCAAGTTGTTTGAGTTTTTTGTGTTTCTTGGGAAATAGAAAGTTCATGTTTTTCGCATTGTTTGAGAAGTTGGACCATCGAACTTGTTCATATTTCTTGAAAATACTGGTGTGATACTCTTGAATCCAGTCAACGCAATGCTTTTCACCATCGTATTGGAGAATGGTGAATTCATGCTGATTGCTCTTCGCAGCCTTGACAAGCACAGAGATCTCGTCTATCGTGTAGAAGCGATCATGAAAACAGATCAGACACTCCGTTAGGAGGTCGATCTCATTCTGGCCCGGCACCCACAGGAGAGCAAGCTTGCCCGTTGCGTCATACCATGTGGATGTTCCCGTACCCTTGCCCTTGCCTTGAGGATTGGGCAGCCTCACGTTGGCGAAGCGTTGCAGGGCCTCAACAGTGACTTCGCATAATTATGGGCAGTGATCGGGTCCACGCTGATCTGGCCCTGAGGAGTCGTATGGTTCAACCTGTCAGCTCTCTCTTGCTGGTTAAGCACCTTTGCACAGATACTGATTCAGTGGAGCGACTGCCCCGTAATTCGGAGGCCTGCAGCCAAGAGAGACTCCAAGCAGCGTTCTTCGAGCTCTGCTGCGAGTATTTTCTGAATCATTCGCAGCGTGAAGAAAGTTTGACCTTTGTGAAGAATCCTATGTGCTGTCTGTTGGAGGACAAAGCCAAGGCAGGCAAGCTCACGATTTTCCCCTTCACGGATCAGATCTCAAAGATTGGCTTAAAGCCGGCAGTGTGGAGGTTTGGCATTCGGCCACGGGCACCAGCTTGTATATTTCCACCCGGCTGCATCCGTCAGTTTCTTATCTGCCTTCTGGCAGATCCCGGTCGGCTCAGCGCCGAATCTGGTGACAGTCCTTTTGAACGAGAAGGGCTGGAAGTTTCCCATTTTGAAGAACACGGCTCAGCTGAAGGGCTGCATCCTCTACAGGCCGAAGCCTGCTGAAAGGTTGAGGGCCTCGGCCCAAGAGTTGGGTCAAGGATACGGAGCCACGGCCTCGCGAAAGCGAAAGGCCTCCTGAGTCACTTGACCGTTCTGGCTTGCTTGGTTTTCCGGAAAAAGGAGCTAAGGTTGATGTCTCGAACTTTTTTGGCTCTTGAGGCAAGTCTGAATTCAAGCATGGCTTGCACGCAAGTGCTGATCTTTCCATGCTAGCTCGGCTAAAGGCTATATGGCTATGCCGCTGGTAATCGAAAAACTTATGTCCTGAAGCTGGATGGTGCCAGCTGGACTTTGGATACAAAAGATATAGAAGAAACGGACGATGGTCCGTTTGTGGTACTTCGTCCATGGAGCACGGGCTTGTGTAAGGTGCTGGCGAAGCAGAGGAGGCTGCGGCCTCGAAGCCAGAGCAGGCCAAAGTCCCTTTTCTTGGATGAGACGACAGAGGAATGGGCGAGTATCCCCGCCAGGCGGAGACTGGAGGGAAAGCTGAAGGCGGCCAACTTCAATCCTGGGCAGAGGAAGAGAGGGCCAGGAAAGGGTCAAAGGAACAGAAGAAAAAGAAGAAGGAAAAAAGGAAAGGTGAAAAGGACGGGGCAGCACAAGCTGAGTGTCGTCCACAGAATGCGGAAGTACATTTCCCAAGTGCTTGGAAAGGAACAAGCAGCGTACCGGGCCAGGGCTCGCTTCACGACCCCTTGGCAGTCATCCCAAATAAAGTGGGAGCTGCAGAAGGATAAAGCCCCGTGTGGCTATGGGGATTATCGAGGTGGCAGCGGCCCCTCGCGGGCCAAGACCCATGCCCATGCTGAGGCTGCCAAGCCCAAGGGCAAGGGCAAGAAGAAAAAAAGGCTGCAGAAGCAGAGATGCCGGCCAAGGCCGCCGAGCCCATCTCATTGCTGGAGGATGATGAGCCAAGACCGGCACCAAGAAGGCCAAGGCCAAAAGGGCAAAGCGGGCAGAGTCCCGCCGCCGGACTCCGAGCACCGGCCCCTGCCCGGCCGGAGGGACGGCGATCCCGAGGATCCCGAAGGCCCCGACAGCTACGGCAAGGTCGTGACAAGCTTGTTTCAAATAGCTTGTGCCGAGCTGAGGCAGCGATACTCGCTGCCATGGCCAAGCCATCGTCGAAGCTTTCTTCCGCTGTGAGGATGAAAAAAAGAGTGTTTCCGCACTTTTTTTATTTTCTAGGGTTTGGGGTTTAGGGATGTTTTTTTAAATAATTCAACATAAGAATAGTACCCGAACATAGAAATTATGAGATCGCATATTCGATATCATATTATGAAACGCTTCGAAAGCATATGATATCGCATCTGCAATATCATATGAGGGTCTGGGCGACCATATGATATCGCATCTGCAATATCAAATGTGTCATGGCTTGTTTAATCCATACGATATCGCATCTGCAGTGCCATATGCAGAACTCCGTGGTCATATGATATCGCATCTGCAATATCATGTGGCTTGCACCCTTTGCATATGATATCGCATCTGCAATGTCATATGTTTGGGCTTTGGTGGCCTTGTTGGGAAGAGTTGCCGGAGCAGCGCAGGTGCTGGGCCCAAGCAGTAGTGCAGCATGCATACACATGCGTAGAGTCGAGCATATAGGAGGTTTGGTGCAGATGTGTTCGCAGATCTTAGCCCTCCCCTGGCACCATTTGTTGTGCCACCCGTCTTCTTGCTTAGTTTGTTCTTGCCATGGAGACCCAGCATCCAAGGATGCGAGAAGCCTCCAAGGAGGTGTGTGGAAGCCTCTGAGGAGGTGCAATGGAAGACCCCGAGGAGGCGTATGTGTGGTTGCTTGCTGCTGCATGCGCAGGAAGAAAGGAGTCTCCACGGAGATGTTCCGGCATTTGCTTTTGGTGCCGTGGTGAGTAGATATATAGGGCCATGGCCTCCAGCAGCACTGATGCTTTTGCTGAAAGACCAGCTAAGCTTCAGAAGGTGCATGCTCTCAGAAGGAGATTGCCCCATCTCACAGCTTCGGCTTTGTCCAAAGTCTGCAAAGTTCTCCGGGAGGAGGGTGTCCCGGAACTGACACAAAGAAAACACAAAGCCGAGGCTGCCTGGCAACCCCTGAAAGAGAATAGGATCCTCAATCGTCTGACACTCCAGCAAACAGATGGTGCAGAGCTGCAGATACCCAGTGTCGATTTTCCAGCTCTGCTCCAAGCTGCTATCTCGGATGCCGAGACTTCTTGCTTTTCTCATGTCTCCATCCCAGAGACAGACCGCTCTTCACGAGCTCTTTAGCATTGTCACTGTCAAACACACCAACCTTATCCTTACTCGATACAAAGTGTTGAAGCGCGGCTTTGCACTCCGTTTCGTCTTTGAGAGCTGAGGGATACGCGTGCATGAAGGTCGTAGCAACATCTTTGATCACGAGAGCGAACCTAGCTTCCTCAATCGCGTGGTGATTATCCCGGTAGATCACCACATGATCGGCGGTGACGTGATCACCGAAGCTGGTGGCCTCGACAGAACGAACACCATCGGTTTTGTAACCCGGGGTCTTGTACATCTTGGCCTGATTGCATACCGAGCAATAGGGATTTTTAGGAATATGTGTCATCATGTAATGCAACGAGGTAGCTTCCTTCTTCAACTTCTCTATGCCTTTGAGGAGTTTGGGATCGGAACTACCCTCCCCATCTGGGATCTTAGAGTCTTAGACTCCCCGCCAGGGGGTCGTCCAGGATCCGGCTTGGGCAGTTCGTCTGGTTCAATGTCCGAGCCAAATTCATCAATCATTCGTTCGACATGCTCCATATCACCTAACTGCGGAGTCTGATCTGTTCCCGACATCTCGAAGTCTTCAAGGATCTTGTCGAAATCATCCGCAAGTTCTTTGGAGCTTGGTTTGGGCTCTTCGGGCTTTTTCGTTTTCTCTTTTGTTTTGTCAAGATCTCTAATCTTGACTGTGGGTTTGGTTCTAGGCTCAGCGGACCTAGTTGCGGAGTCCCTCCTCACGAGGTCCTCAAGAACGCGGTCATCCTCGGGATCAGGGACGGGAGCAGGAATGGCAGCACGCTTATAGAGACGCTGAAACCGTAACTCCGAAGGATTGAAATCTCATCACTCTGAAGCTTGGGAACAGCTCTGTTGACGTACGCTGTAATGCTCCATCTGTCCCCTTTCCAAGGGACGACGCAACGATAACTTTTGGGACTGAATTTCACGAGTTTGTTGCGGGTCATATGTTTACCGTTTGTTGCGGGTCATATGTTTACCCCCGTACAACGTTTCATCCCAACCTTCTGTGGAACAACCTTCGGCTCTCCCTTTCGGGCAGCGGGATCATGAATCCATACTTCGCCGCCTTCGAAATTGCCGAGACTGATCGTGTGATTCTTTGATTCCCTGAGATTGTGCGTGTCTTTGTGCACTTTGATCGACGAGCCATGATTGATGCAGATTGACGAAGCATCACCTGTCATTCCGGTTTGCAGGAATGCGCTGAGGTAACGAGTGGCATTGGCGTGTTGCTTGGTACGCTTGGTAATGCCCTGAACACCTCCGTGCGCAAACGCGCCGAGCACTATATTCTCGAGGTTTCCGTCGGTGCTCTTGCCACTCTTGGCGACTGACAATCTGTTGCTTTTGGAAGGCTTGCAATTCATCGAGTGAAGCAGCTTCAGACACGACTTACACTGAAAATCAAGATTGTCTAATAGCTCTTTGTCGATCTTCTCAGACTCTTCCGAACCCTTTGCCAGGCTTCTCAGCCGGCGGTGCAGGGAGTACGGGCTCGGTGCTTGCACGGGCGGGAAGAGCGATGTTCTCCTTCCAGGACTTCAAGTAAGGAACGTTATCCCTCACATCCATGTAAACCTTACTACCATTGTTGTCTCTGAAGTAGGGTCTACTGTTCGCCCTCCAAATGAAATCAAACCCTTCTTCCATGCACTTCTGTCCGACCGATAAAACGTATGGTGAATCAGGCAACACATAGAGGGTATCCTGACTTTACACTGTTTGTCAGCGTAGTTGGGACTATTAGCCGTTATCATACTGACAGGCTTGTCGGACTTAAATTCCCTTATGTCAACAAGCAAGCTTTGCGAGATCGAAACCCGGGCAAAGTCATCTCCACCTCCACCTGGCGGTCCTCCACCACCCGTTCCCAAACCTGGTGGGGTGTGAATGGGGTGCACGGCAGGGGTAGCTCCACCTGGAAGTGTGGGAGCGTATGCCGCAGCTTCCGCCAGGCGGTTGCGAAGCTCTGGATTGGACCTTTCGAGCCTCGACATCGTTTCGTTCTGTTGGCGATGGGCTTGGACGAATGCGCCCATTTCTGATCTGAGCTGACTCAGCTCACCGGTCACATTGGCAACCGTATGCTGATTGGCTTTGGTCCGGTGGCCAATACACGCTCGGCCTGAGTAACAACATCGGAAACTGCTGCCTCTGCACGATGAAGCCTAATCTTGTCATCCATGGCCTCTCTCATACTTCTTCCGAATGCTTGTTACCCAAGCTTTCGCCGGCTGATCGGAGGACTTCCTCCTGATGCTGGAAGCGGTTTTCCGCTTGCAGAAACTCCAACCGAAGTTGGGTAGCGCCCGAGACAGCCTGAGCCTGAAGCTGATTGATCTGCTCCCTATGAAAAGAATTGGCTTCACTCATGAGTGACGAGCTTCGGCTTCAGCGGCAACAGCACGTCCTGTATCATTTTGTTGTAAGACTACCGCGCTAACACATGCTGTTGGTAGTAATTCGCACCGTTCAGAATCTCGCTGGGTGACTAGTGGGTCGAATTGACATGTTGAGGCGATCCCGCCAAGGACGCACGATGCCGAGTAGTGAGTAGGGCCTGTGACCTGGGCGCGTTCGGGTGCAGCACCTGGTGCGTTTCTACGGGGATCATTAAGGCCCATAATTGCCAAGGCTTCGGCGGTAAGCGGCACGCCTGGGCCACCCTCCCGGGGACCGATCGCATTAGCATCCGTGCCGTCGTCTTGGACGGACATAGCAGGAACCGAAGCCATTTCCTCGGTGTCTTCGCGAGCCGCGGATATACCTATCGCGGGAAGGCCCGCAGGACTTACGGGAGCATCCATTTCGATTACTACCACAAGAGCGAGACCTGCGGCTGATAACCTATGTATACAGGCAGAACAGCCAGTGCATTTTTCTTGAGCCATGAACGACGGTAGGTACTTGTGACTAGCTACATCTTCTACAAAATACAATTTTGTACTATACTTGTAAGCTAATTACTATAGTCGTCGTGTGCCATGATGAAGGCACGGATCCGGTCACCTGGTTAGCTTGGATTCTTTTCGCCGAAAACATCGAAGACGGAAGCATTGCTCTTCAGGCCTGTTCATCCCATTAAAACAGAATGGAAAGGCTTTTTTGGGTAGGTGGCAGGTGCCCCTGTTTTCGATTTTTTGAACTTGCGTGTTGCTGGTGGCATTCACCAAGCGTAAGCAGCCGCTCATGAGCGGTCGCGGTTGGACTTGCCCGGCCCACAGTCGCCATGCAGCCATGCATGTTGCACCACCAGCTGCTGGTGCTTTTGCTGTTGATGCACGGCTCACTGCATGATACTGCATGCAGTTGCACTTGTCTCATGGCAGGATACGGCAGGATTAGCCAGGCGTTTCTGCGCTTGGCCTCGTGGAAGGGCGCGGGCAAGGAGGGCAGGGGGTGGGTCGCAGACACTGTTCAGCACTGGTGCGGGAGTTGGGGGGGTGGGGAGGAACGGGGCGCAGTGCCTTGCCTCACCCAACCCAAAATAGCATTTACTTGTTTTGCACACCCACCCACCGAAAGTAGTATTAATTGTGTCTAGGAGGTCGGGCAAGGAAGAAAGGGAAGAGACCCCCCCCCCACAGGATCGTTACTATTATTCTTAGTTTGTCAGAATTTCAGCGTTGTGCTGGAAGAAAAGAAACAAAATCACAATAGTACTGGCGTCGGGGGGGGGGGGCGGTGCGACAAAAAAGTAGTAAAAGCCCGCGAGAGGCTGCGTTGAAGCTCCTCTGTTTGATTATCTACGGCTTCCTAGAATGGGGTACGCCGTTGCTGTGAACTGGGGCTGTGGCAGATATCTCCTGATGCAACGAAGCCGTAGCCAGGACTGCACTGACAGCCGCTGCTACTGAGGACCTGTACGCCTGGGCCACGCTCTCCCTCTGCTTTACAAGGCTTGGGTTCGGTCACAAAGCTTTGGATCAGTTTACCGCTGTTCAGTTTGGGGTCTACACCGCATTCGCCGTATGTGTAGTGCCTGTGATCCAAGATGATACACAGCTTTGGGGCTCTAAAGTGGCTCGTTCCACATAGGTGCCAGCGTTTGTCGTCTGGGCTCTGGGGCTGTAAGACTCGAGGAGCCGTCGCAGTAACCACTGGTCCATGTCACCTGGACCTCAAAAGCCGGCCAAAAGACCTCTACCGCTCCCAGTCCTGATGGCAGAACAGCTGATTCAACGCTGGATCTATGCTTCCTTGCTCAAACTGCTGTGTGCCAATGCCTTCCACACGCTCATGCGTTCCGCTTGGCTGCATTTGTGTACGTTGAACTGTCCTATGTCTCAACGACTTCCAGATGCTGGCGTCTACCACCCGATCGCTTGCGTGAACCAGGAGCGCCATGAAAGCGGAATCTGCGTGTCTGCGTGCTACTGCCGCACCGGCGACTTCGAATTGAAAACCAGGCCTTGATGCTATGAACCCAAAGTTGTGGTTGGAGTCTGCTGCGTGCTGCACGGGCAACAAGCTTGCGAGCACAGTGTACATTCGCATAAGTCCGAAAACAGAAGAACCCGGAGCTACATTGCAGCTACATCCTTTGCTGCATTCCACTTCAGAGGTGCCCGGAGGTATGGAGCGGTAGATGGGGCAAAGAATGGTCGCCTTCGCATTTGGAGAGATTTTCGCAACGTTCAGGGGTTTAGTGTTTGCAGTTCAGGGCCTCTACGTTTAAGGCTTGGTTTTGTAACTCTTTCTCCTGCTACGGTTTTGGCTTGGGGTGTAAGATGGAAAGGGCGGCCAGCCATGGCCCCTACTACAGTACCGGTTGCGAGGCCTGAGTACGGGAGGGAGTCAAATCTTTATAGGCTTCAAGATCAATCCCAAAACCGCCACAACCCAGAAATACCTGATTAACACCGAACAGCCCCCGAGACAAAGCTTGACACTGCTCTCAGAATGCAAAGTGCCAGTGTGCCTCAGAAAGCGTCGGCACAGACAGCCTCGTGCTCATTGAGGAGTACATCCTCCGCACGCGGAGCCCGGAGCATAATGCAATTCGAATTGGACCTTTCTTTCTTTTCTACGTCCATGGGCAACTGGGACTGCCAAGCGTGACAAACTCGAGGATGTTGGGTTGAGGGTCTGAGACGTGCGTCCCCAGAAAATTGGGACCTCGGGATCTTCTGATTCTTCTGCGAGGAGATGAGACATCTCCAGTCGTTCGGCTAACGTCGGACGGTGAGGTGCAGGTCTTGATTGCCAGTGTGGCCTGCCTGACGTCATCTGACGTCGAAGGAACAAGCTGGTGCCAACAAGAAGCGTGCTTATGTTGCACACCTCGACGGTTGACGAGGAATAATTTAGAGCCTTTTCTGCATCAGGAATGGTGAGCTTAAAGCCTAGACCATTGTGAATGACCGTCTGTGTAACCTGTTCCTCGGAACCGCAGCCTGGGGCAAAGCACGAGCCTGTTTCCCGAAACCCTGAACCGAAGCCCTTGTGCACAGGCACGGATTGTCTGCCGTAGATTCGGCGATCCCCGCGGAAATGGCATCCACCTTGACTTCATACAAGAGATGACTTCATACAAGAAATGTTGACATACACACGCACACACATCCAGTAGGGTCAGTTTCTACATTTCTTCCTTGGATGGAAGAAGCCTCGAACGTACGACCTTCCGAGCAATTTAACTACTCACTAAGGTATATAGAATCTTTTGTGGCAGAACTCTGCAGCTGCGCCCGCCCTTCCAACCTCGAGCTAGTATTTTGCTCAAGCTTTCACCCGGCCTCGACACAAGCACCTCCGAATCTGCATGCAAGTTCGGCATCGTATACTGCATCTTCGACGAGGACATCCATCCATCCGTCCATCCGTCCATCCATCCATCCATCCATCCATCCATCCATGCGGTAGGCAGGCACATACACACGCACGCACGCACGCACGCACGCACGCACGCACGCACACACAAACACACACACACACAAACACACACACACGCGCACACACTGACACTGATCCGCTTTCTGTAGCCCACTGTACTGTATACTACTCGGAATACCCGGACCTCCCGAAGAATTCTGGAGGGCTGGCGTGTTTACCAAACCAAGAGAACAAGAAACAACGGGCAGCCATGAAACCATGCTGCACAATTGTTGATGAAATCAAGAAACCACACAGCGGGAAAAGCCAAGCTGCAAGCAAAGAGGCTACAAACCCCAGTGGTCAGAACGCCAGATAGTCGGAACACCACCAAACAAAAATCACTTTCTGTGCAAGTGGCCCTCTACCGACGAGCTAACCAAAGCATTTGTTTGTGGTGCCATTACAACTGCAGTGACTTGTGTATCATCAATTAATCACGCATCAGGACCCATCCTTCACAGCTTCATTTACCCGGCGATCTTCATTCGCCCTCTTCCTGCCTGTCAGGAATGTTTCGGTCTTGGGATCGATATTTGTCTTGGGTCCTGTGTCTGTTGGCTTCCGTATGCAAGAATTCGCAAACTCTCTACCAACATTTGCAGAAACATCCCGTAGCCTTCCCCTGCAGCGGCGCCGAGCAATTGCTCAAATTTGCGTGAGCAGCACCGGCAAAGGAACACCATCCTACTGTTGGGGTTGAAATCCGGGGTTGAAAATGCATGTTCCGGGGTCGAACCCGCCCTCCAGAGGAACATTGCCGCGACATGTGCGATCCTGTGACGATTGACAAATTGAAGATGTGAGGCCTCTATGCAGGGCAACCGGCAGGAGGACCACGGCACCGACGCACCATCTACACAAAATTTCCAGACAAACAAACAGACGGACAGGACCGAGCCGCAAATACACCATGGCCGAACTCAACTCAAGGAAGCAAGCTTGAGAAATGCTCACAGAAACGGCTGACCAGTGACAAATCTGATTTCACATGTCCGGGTACAACCCGACCTATCACAACAAGAGGATCGCACTGAAAGCTACAGACTATAGAACCCCTGAGCCAACGAACTCGCTGATGTGGGCTCCATTGTCAACACGGCCGCCCAAAACGGCCGAAGGAAGGAACGAAAAGCCTTGCAATTTTCCCAGCCTTGTCATCAGGCAGAAACGAAACACAGGTGCACGGACAAGGAGAAGAAAGTGGCACAAATCGGAGACATGGCAACTGCACATCGAACTCCTACAAGACTATGAGACAATTTGCACCTCTAGCAAGCCATAAATGCTGCTTTCCGAAATGTGACGAACCACCCTCACGGAGATCACTCAAATGATCAATTTGGCACAGTACCCTGGCTATATTCTTATGTTATCAACTGTCTGTGCCACGAACTGCTTTGGTCACGCATGGTTGAGAGGTCTTCGCCAGATGCAAAGGCATGAAGTTTATCTCTATGCCGTCGCGCACACCGTCCGCATTTTGCCGGCATTTAAGCGGCTGTGATTGCCTGACAGTTCACGCTGTGGTTCAAACATGTCCAAACCTGTAGAGGAGGTATTGCACGGAGAGACAGTTCCCGTCTTTTCCAAAAGCACAAGCACCCTGCTCGTACTGTCGGCCGCAAAAGTCGGTGCAATGTCTTCTTGGGCATACGCCGTTCCAAGCAGACGCCGTGCATTCAGGAAGTCAGAGAAGATAAACACACCCAAACACCATGGGACTTGGGTGGAAGAGTAGACGACGGAAGAGCTACCAAAGTAGTGCAATTTTTGGGGATGACCATGTACTGTAGGTGCCATCCCGTAGGTGACGGCAGAAATCGCATCTCAAAATATACCGAGGTTCTTACGCTTGTTTTAAGATGCTTTAACACGGCTATAAGGACTCGGCAGGAGGCCGGATCGATAAAAGGATTCTTCAACTGCTGGATTGGACTGATGGGGAGGGCGCATGCAGCGCGCCCGATCTGACAAAAGGTTGCGACCGCTGGACTGACGAGATGCAAGCAAGGGCTAATGGGGCAGGCTGCATTTAAGCCTAGCGTGGCCTGTCAACAAATCGTCAATGCCTGGAATGATTGGCTTCCCACGCTTATGGACTTTCCGCCTTTCCTGGCTTTCCCGAATTTTTCGGACTTTTTCGGATTTATCGGAGCATGGTCACTGTTTCCACGCAATGAGTATAACGACCACAACAGCAAGGCGTGACCAAGTCATCCAAAGCAGTGTGGGGCGATGCTTCGTCCTGAAACAATTCTGGGCCTCCATTTAGATGATCGTGTGCCTGTTTGCTGCTTTTTGGTTCCAACCACCCCCCCATCCCCCCCCTACCCCCACCCCCCCTTTTCCTTCCAAGCCCCCCCTCCCCTCACCCCCTCCCTCCCATTCTCTCCACTCGTTCCTTTCCCAACACACACGTAATTAAGAAAACAGTAACAGGAATAGGCATCAAAACTTAGTAATTAGTAATCGTAATAGTAATGGAATTGCTAATCATGGTAATGGTAGTGGTCGTGGTAGTGGTGTAGTAGTATTAGTAGTAGTAGCAGTAGTGCTAGTGCTAGTGCTAGTGCGAGTGCTGGTGCTCGGTGCTAGTGGTCGTGGTCGTGGTGGTGGTGGTGGTGGTAGTGGTAGTGGTAGTGGTAGTAGTTGTTGTTGTGGTAGTAGTAGTAGTAGAAGTAGAAGTAGAAGTAGAAGTAGAAGTAGTGGTAGTAGTACTAGTAGTAGTAGTAGTAGTAGTAGTAGTAGTAGTAGTAGTAGTGTAGTGTACTAGTACTAGTACTAGTACTAGTTACTAGTACTAGTAGTAATAATCGTGATAGTCATAGTAATAGTAATCGTAATAGTAGGAGTAGGAATTAGGAATAGGAATAGCATTAGGGATAGGGATAGGAATTAGGAATAGGAAAGTGGAATAGGAAAATAAGAACATAGGAACAGAGGAATAGGAATAGGAATAGGGATAGGGATAGGGATAGGGATAGGGGTAGGGATAGGGATAGGGGCAGGGAAAGGAATAGAGATAGTCATAATCATAGTAATAGTAATAGTAGTAGTAATAGTAGTACTAGTACTAGTACTAGTACTAGTACTAGTAAAAGTAAGAGTAAAAGAAATAGCAATAGTAATTGTAATAGTAATAGTAATAGTAACAGTAATAGTAATAGTAATGGTAGTGGTAGTAGTAGTAGTAGTGGTAGTAGTAGTAGTAGTAGTAGTAGTAGTAGTAGTAGTGGTAGTAGTAGTAGCAGTAGTAGTCGTAGTAGTAGTAGTAGCAGTAGCAGTAGCAGCAGTAGTAGTAGTAGTAGTCGTAGTAGTCGTAGTAGTAGTAGTATAGTAGTAGTAGTAGTAGTAGTAGTAGTAGTAGTAGTAGTAGTAGTAGTAGTATTAGTAGTGGTTTAAGCTTCATGGGCTTGAGGGTTTATGGGGATTCAGGCGGTTTCAGAGTTTTAAGGTTTAAGGTTACATGCGCCCGGCGCGCACATCCTGGTGAGGGAGGGGGAGGGGGGGGTTGAAACACTGAATGTTCCAGGTGCCTGTCTGTTTCACGTATCACTTGCATGTATCCATCAAGGTTCTAGCAGACTACGATCTACAGCTGTGCGCCTGTAGGAAAAGAGACTCCTGTGTTGCCTGTGTTCCTGTATGCTTTGCGAGGGGATACACGCCCAGGTTACATCTCAACATGGTAGCGGAGCTCCCGGGAAACAGGAAGCTTCACACTGGTGGAGGTACCCGTTGGTACGCTCCATACTGGTGAAGGCAACCGAATCCCCGGTGTGCTTCACACAGGTGAAGGTTATCGGAGCTTGTCCGGTATACTTCGCACAGGTGAAGATAACCGGAAGAAGAATCTCCCGGGGCTCGATCCAAGGATAACGCAATGGCTAACCACTCTGCTTCGCCGTTTGAGCATGGCGAAGGAGATGAAGATAACCTCCCTCATGGAAGTGAATCTTATGCGACGAACCATCGTCATCTCAATGAGTTGCACCGTCTCTCAGCCTTCCAACAGGTGACCACAAAAGTACCGCCGTCTTATGATGGACGAAGTAGTTGGTTCGCCTATGATTATGAGGATGCGATCGATGATTGGTGTGATATCACGGAGTTGGACAATGACAAGAGAGGACCAGCTCTGCGAAACCGTCTAGAAGGTGAAGCAGCAATCCACAAACGGCTTCTTGATCGAGGGCGTCTGAAGGATCCGAACAACGGAGTAAAGTACTTCAAGAGTTTCCCATGGCCCCTCTTCGTGAAGGGTGCGGCCAATGTGTTTCTCACAGTTGGAGATGGCGGCGTGGTCATTTGCTCTCAAGCGGGAAATCGCGTCTTCCCGCGTGATGCTCCTGTGGCTTCTTTGAAGCTAAAGCCCGAAGATGTCCCTCGACATCTCGGCCAACAGGACGTCACGGCATACTTCCCACATGGGGAGACAGCCGTGACAGGGATCCTGGAAGGCCAGCTTGCATTCTTGCAGCATGTCCACCTCTACGAGGAGAAACACAGAGGAGTACACCTTTTGCAACCTAGATTGCTGTGGAAGTACGAATTCCTCTGCTGCTTCATGGGCTGCCTCTCGAGCGAGCACTTGGAAGAACTGACACAGGAGATCACAGGAAGCGCCATGACTTCAATAGCTGGCCTGTTCGGTCTTCTAAGGCTCTTTCAGCAGCTCTTCGGCATGGTCACAATATCAAGCTGGACCGCTACATGGAGGCTTCCTTGGAGGATCTTCACACCCACACGAGGCTGAGGCGATTCGACTGGCATCCGAGGAAGTTTTTCTCCTTCCTCATGGCCAACTCTAAAGGGCGTTTTTCCATATAGGTTGCCCCAAAGGCGGCCCAAAGGCTTTGGTCTTCGATCGGTTCTTCGATTGGGACTTCGACATCAGCGTGGGGGTAATTTCGGTAGATGAGGCATTGGGCGAACGCCTGACGGCCGAGAGATGTGGGCAGCTGGGGCAGATTTTTCACGCTTCCCACAATTCAAACTATGAATCTATTCGGGAACACGGACTTCTCCTCGCTGCCGTTCGCTCCAGCGGACAACGTCACTGCCAGGCCAGTCACTTTGTGTATGCCGGCGGTGAGGCATCTCCTGGTCCTGGTACAGTTATTAAGTGCGGCAGCTTTATGTTCTATGCGAAGCTCGATTATGAAAGCTTCCTGAATTGAGCCATGGCCATGAATTGTACCTGACCAGCAACGGCGTCGTGCTTTCGTATGGCGACGTCGCACCGATGTACCTGACATCGGCCACCTCATGAGGAGGATTTTGGAGGCTTGAGGTACGAGAAGAAGCAACATGAGGCAGCCGTAAGCTCTTCACATGAAGAGGGAACCTCAGCTTCTGCTTCGGCTTCTGCGACAGGAGGCTCTCCTCAGCGAGAGGTACCTAGAAGCGTCTCGGAACCCAAGACAAAACCGATGCCAAAGAAGAGGCCACGTACTGCTGCCGATGCGTCGCCGCCAGAGGGAGGCTCTCCACGTGGAGAGGTACCACTCTTGACGCGGCATCTCTCCAGAAGCTCATTCGTGAAAATGAACTGCAGGGAGAGAGAAAGAGGCAGGCGACGGCTACTACGTCCGAGGGTACGAGTTGATCATAAAGACTATATATCTCCTTCGGGATCTGCAAGGCTGCAGTCCTTCGCTTGAATTGCTCAAGACTCATGTGATGGTGTTTAAGGCTGAAGGTGAAGCTTGTAAAGTTCCACCGGGTCCTTGAGCTTTTCAGGGATTCTTCTGAGTGCCAAGGGAAGTGAAGGAGCTTCTGCCGGCGAAGGTTCTTGCTAATGGACAATCACTTCTCCTGGAGATGAGACTTCTTCTGGAACCGGGTGTTCACCTGACCCAAGTGTTCCGACACCAGTGCCTTTGTTGGCTCCAGCAACTGGTAAGGCAGGTGCACTTGACCGGAGTCTTAGGCACGTAGGCACGACCAGTCTTCTTCATAAGTCTCAATACTCCTTTCGAAGTTTTTGGTGCCTTCTAAGGCCCGCCTGCAATAATAAACAATAATGCCAACGCCGCCGCCTGCTGCTCCTGCCAGATGCCAGCCGCCCAAGCCCAAGACCCACACACCCCCGAAGCCCAACCCTCGCCGGTCCTGAAGCTGATTCCGCGTGCCCGCCCACACGGAAGGCTTCACCGCAGCTGTGCTGAAAACAAAGCAGCTCAAGAATTTATAACTTTTGGCACTCGCGCTCGAGCGACTCAGGCGAGGGTTTGGGAGAGTCATGAGACACGGTGGCACCGTGCATGGCAGGGTGGATGCTACAAAGGCTCAGCAGCAGGAGGAGCTCAACGAGATTCTCCGCAGAGCCAGGACCAACCCTTGGCATCTCTTCAAGTCAGGTCTTTTGCGTCGGGTGCTTGAAGAGTGTGCTTGGAGATGAGTTCACTTGGGCGAGCTGGCTGCAACACCCTCTTTCAGGATACGGCCTTCGCTTCTTCCTCAAGGCGTTCGAACTTGGCAAGCTCACTGGGAACTATCTTGTCGAGTTTCAGCACAAGCTAAAGGTTTACACCAATGGCTATCGCTCGCCCTATGAGAAGTATGAGCAGCGTTTTCCAGGTGGCATTGCGGCTATGCTCAACGACCTCACGGAGGCGGAGAGGATGGAGTTTCGACCATGGGTCGAGGACATTGGCTTCCCTCTCCCGCTTCCCGATGATCCTCGGGCGCGCAAACCAAAGGTTGACGAGGCTGACTATGCCGAGAAGCTCAAGGCACACAATGCTTTCCTTATGGAAAGGGATGTGTACCAGGAAATTCAGTACGACTGCGACGACTTCTCACTTCTCACTTCTGTCGTTGCGGAGGCGTATGGTCCAAACTTCTTCAGCTACGGCTACATCACCAGAGATTCCTCTGATTTCGAGATTCGGAAGAAGTATCGGATCATCTCGGCTGAAGGCTACCCACTTCATGACAGTACGTTGCGGGAGCCGTTCAATGCCTCGTACATCCTGGCTTGCCTCGAACGTACCCTTCAGTCCACAGAAGGTCAAGGCAAGGAAGTTATTAATGCGGTATACACGATGTGTTGCAAGACACAGCGTGCGAAACACTTTTTTTGTGTCTTGAGCCAAATGTTGTGCGCGTGTGAAACGTTCACTCTGATCTTCATCTACCTCACCTACAAGGACGACATTAGCTACATCATGAAAGTACACGGGGTCCGAGTATTTTCAACTCCTCCCTTGAAGACAGCGTGAAGCGTTACACGTTCGGACAAACGAAGTAGAGTTAGGCACCTAAGCTACGAGGAAGCTTGAAGCCCAGCAATCTCAGCAAGCGCAGGTCGTGACAAGTTAGCTTCTCCAAGCCCCTGGGGCTGAAGGCCACAAGCACAACTCTTGCTCTTGGGGGCTCGGCCCATGGAACAGTGCTGTGCTTCTTTGAAGGTTGGAAGCTTGGGCAGCTCAAGTATCTTACCAGGCAGGTTGCAGTCAAGGTTAGGGCACTGGGCTGTGCCTTCAGGATCTTCATCCAGATACCCGTGTGAGAGGTATCACGAGGTTGTAGGATTCGGGTTCGTTCCACGCATCACTGTGGAGCGATGTACACTGACCCTGAAATAACCGTATTGCTGCAAACTGATGTTTTCTGAAACGATGTCGGGCAAAACGAGCTAAAACACTAGAAACCTTACCAAACCTGTGAGTGTTGTTTCGAATGGCAACAATCCCTCCACCGTGGCAGTAAGCGCCAACGGTGTAAAGCAGTGAACTTCACTATGACTTGGGCCCGAGTACTGGCGGGATTCAGAAGCATGGCGCTTTGCTTCCCCACGTATTTATACTAGCTGGATTCAGGAAGCCCCGCTCACAGGTTTGGAAGGTAGCAACTTCGGGATTCACATAAGGAAAACACTATTGCGTCAAATGGACGCCAAGCGTCCAAGGCACGAGGGGAAGGGGGGGGGAGGGCTTTGCCATAAAAAAGAGTTTTTGGCGCACTCTCATGCAGACTTTAGACTTGGTTTCCACAGTGTCACAGACAGGCAACCTGCCACAAAGCAGCAACCTAAACCACTCCTGAGCAGCTTCATCCGGCCAACCGAGCAAGTCAAGCCCCGACAGTAAAGGTTGTGACCCCTGACCATTGCAACCACACTACAAGCCACCCGCGTGAAACCCTAAAGAAGCAGAGCTTTCTGCTGCGCAAGTTGCATCCAAATCCTGCAGCATGAGCTGTGCTTCTTGCACCGTGCGGTGTCTGATCTTCAGTTCCTTAGGCGAGGAATGTAGGCTGCCCGTTGTAGCCGTCTAGCAGGCAAAAATCAGGCTTCCAGGCTCGTTTCTGCTTCCCATGTGCCCTTCGATTCCTGCTGAGGGATGTCGGGCCTCGATCAAGAAAGCCTCTGTCTGCCGTGTGCATAATTAGGTGTCTGCTCAAGGAACGTCGGGGGCGATCCGCCCGTCTTAACTGCTAAGCAGCAAAGCCCGGATTGCTGAAGACCCCACTCGAGGTCAAGCAAACACATATAATTATTGGGGAATCGGGTCATATCTGGGCTTGATCAGACGCCGTTCCGGACTGTCGGCTAAAGGCGGAGGGGCTTACTCACTCTCACTCACTCATGGAGAAAGAGAGATAGAGAGAGAGAGGGACTAAAGCGAAAAGAGACACGCTGGGCCACATGCATGGTGTTGATGTAAAGGATAGCTTTCTCATTCAGCCAGCATTCGTCCTAGCAATTCTCAGCATGTAGATATCGGTAATCTTGTGATGCCGTGATACCCTCAATCTCCAGCTGCGTTACTGTCACCACATTCGTCAAATTCAGCATGGCCTGCACGCCTCTGTCGCAATACTTCTTGCGGAGCATGGCAGTGCGAGGCTGCATCGTAGCTATAGTAAGCTAGTACAGAAGGGTAGATATGTTTGAGATTGCGCTGCTGTTGAAAAAAGCCTGCAGGAACTTCCACAAGCACCAGATTCTCATGGCAGTTTGGGATCGTCAACACTGAAAGACCATAAGCACCCTCCAACTGCTTCTCAATTACCTTCTCAATTACACATGGCTAAACGAAAACCTTCCCTTTTTGCATCAGGACTTGTGCCATCGCCTGAATGTTTGAGCAGGTTCTCGCTCAATACAAATACTTTACTGTCTTCTGAGTCTTCTGCATGATCGTGCCAGCGGTTTGCAAATGTTGCTGGCCGATCTTTACCCTTATGAGTTCAGGTGCTTGGCATGCGCGGGGCCATTACCTACAATTTGCAACACACTTTGCGCATACCCAACCTCAAAACCCTGAAGCCATCATGCACTCCACAAGTAGGGCAAGCAGCCAACTGCATGTTGTAGCTTGCCAATCGTCGCACTGCAGCCGGCAGGATCTCCTTGGCTTCGGGTTCATGGACCAGGGATGACCAGGGCGGCAACAGACAGGCGCTCCTACAGGGTCACTGCAGAGTTGAGACAGGGCAGTTCCGCAAAGGTTGGATTTTTGAAGCCCTGCCGAAACCCACACAGTCAGTATCAAACGAGCACTCTTCCGTGCAAATCACATGTAGATCCGCCCACCTCTGACGTAGACGGTATGCTCACGCTTGTATCGATTACCTATTGGGCCTATTGAGATAACTTCCAGGTTGGAACTTCCTTGAATGCCTATAGATGTTGAGCTACACCGCGAAGTCCTACAAATGGCTGGATTCTTGGCCATCTTCACCACTGCTCCCTGCACCCATTTTGTGATTAAAAGGAGCTCTATTCGTAGCTGGGTGGCTGCAAGCTAGTCACAGAGCCTCCCGCGGCAAATAAAAACGTGCGTGTAAGGCATATTACCCTGACAATGGCACTTTAGCTCACCCTCTTTTCTAGCGGCGGCAGAGCGGACGGTTGTTTTAACCTTCAGATCAGAAGGCCGAGCATCCAGAGTCAAAGCCTCCGGCCCTCCCACAACATTGGAGATTGCGGCCCGGAGCATCGCCTGGTTCGCAACAAGCCACGCTACGACATGTCCAGTTTCTTTTTTTCCTGTCGTAGACCTGACGTAGCATGAAGTTCGTAAGGATAGTCTTCGACCCGGTAAGCCTGGGCCAACCTGACCTGAGCTCTCGATCGGCGCGGCAAACCTGCAACGATTTACATCTTGCGCTACCAACGGCGACCTATGTCGTCTTCAAAGCCCGGCTGACCTTCTACTCTGCCTTTAAGGAGTATCCTGCAATAAATCATCCAACCACACTATTCTGAGGGAGAGTTTGTGCTTACGGCCTATGCCCGATAACAAAGCTCTAGTCCTACACTTCCAAGCCTGAACCGGTGGGGCCTCGCATGACAGACTCCTGGACAAAAAAGATGATACACGAACCTCAACACTGCCCCCAAGCCCTCTCCATCAACCACTCTACCGCAGTGTAAGTGCCTGCAGGTCGTCCAAGAGGCCGCTGGTCATGCTGGTCTGTGCCTGCGGATCGTCTTCGGGACGTATGCAAGGTCATCTTCCGCTGCAATACTGCAGAGAAAGCTTTGACCTCTGGCTTATCTGCTGCTGCTGCTGCTGCTGCTGCTCTGCTACTGTAGTACTTGCCCGTTTGTTTGCAAGCTTCGTGCTTCTCTATGTGTGGGGCTTCGGCAGCTTTGTAATCAATTTGCCTGGCCAAGTAATTTAAACATGAACATACACACGTTACATTACATATCCCTGGGAAAGCGTAATGCTTCTAGCCTTTCGGTTCTTTTCCGTCCAGAGGGACATTTCCAGCTTCTTGGACTCGGACAATGTTTTGATATTGCCAGTCAGCACAGGGGATTCTGGAGAATGTCCCTGGCACGATCCCGCGGCCCACAATCTGTGGCACCACGTGACACCGAAGGCCCAGGTATCGAATCCTGTGGTATGTAGTATGAAGTCCCTGCAGCATCATCGACCCTCCTTCCCCGGCTTTCGAAAGCCGCGCGGTAGGATGCTTTCACCTCGAGTCGAAACGGCTCAGCTGCATCGTGGCACCCCCAAATCGTGGCACCTTTTGCTGAACCAAGGTTAGCCTCGGGTAGATCCATCAGCTCGAGCCGCACCACCACGGCCGGCACCGTACTGTGATTGCCTCAGAATTCGCAGGTTTGGCACAAGCTTGCCCCTAGGTTCACCCCCATTTTGCAGAATGTTCCTGGGGCATCCTATTCTCTCATACTCAGCTTCTTCGTCATGTTATGGGGGCGACTGGCGGCGGGGGAGCGCAGCACTGTACCGCTCAGCCAGGAATCCGACAGGGAGCGGAATGAAAGCACGAAACAGCTGATTGATGCATTCGTTTTCGAACACCACCGCTACATTCACGAGCGTACTGACTGGAACTTCGGACGGACTCACTCACACTCGGACCAATACGTGGCTTTTGGTACAGGTTCGTCGATGCCACACTCGACGAGAATAACAAAAGCATACAAGAACCAACAAAGGGTTTACATTTGGGATCGCGGGTCCCGGCGTTGTGGCGACCGAGGCTTCACTGGTATATACGGCGAAAGGTTAGCAAAACGAGTTCGCGGCCTCTGAAAAACATGCCTGTCTTGGCCTTGGCTTCTACAACAAGCCAACCCAGCCATGCAAT
This sequence comes from Symbiodinium sp. clade A Y106, assembly GCA_003297005.1. NCBI lineage: Eukaryota > Dinophyceae > Suessiales > Symbiodiniaceae > Symbiodinium > Symbiodinium sp. clade A. The sequence goes on from BGNK01005363.1 coordinate 38,867, forward strand.
TCTGAACAGAAAAACATGCGCCTCCCTCCGACCCGTCTCGATGAGCAGGACAAGCCGCTCGCTTGAATGGTGTCATTGCGACTCTCTGCAAGCAGCTCAGCTCCTTGCAGATTATAGGCTGGGCCTTCTGTAAGGACCAGGCAATTAATTAGAATGTGCCGTGACTTTGGAGTACGAGATGTTGGTTAAGTGAGCTTTCAGGATGCTTCCGGCGATCAAGCGAGTTGGGCTGCAGGACTTGGTTTGCTTTGGTTGGTCTCTGATCTGTGAGGGCATGTTGTCCGGAGGCGGGCGAAGTCTCTTGGCTAGGTCAGTGAAACACGTTGCCTGGATGTGCCTAGCAAGGATTGGCAAGGCTTAGATACTGGTAGCGGCCGGTTTGACCGGTGAATCCTACCCGCAATAATCATTTATGCACGGGATTTACCGCGTCATGCCGATCGCAAGGGCCTGTGCTTGCTTGTGCAGAAAAGCCTTATTTTGAGGTGTAAGCTTCGGGATGTCGCGGCCAAGCAGCACAGGCATCGTATGCATGAGTTGTTATGGTTGCATATACAGTTTTTTTGGAGGGAGTCACGCCTGTATGTTTGCTTCAGCTGCGCTACTTGACGCGAATCTCCATTACAGTCTCGAACATACCTCTTCAACCCTGAATCAGGCCTCACATCCCAGCGATAACACCTTCCGCTTGAAAAGCAGACTTAAAAGAAGCACCTGTGCGTTCGGTGCGGCGTCTGTGGCATACCGAACAGACATGTGTTGGAAGTGAGACGAACCAAATCGCATAAGGCTTGGCGTCGATCGATGCAAGAAGCGTTGGACACCGAACCCTGCATGTAGGTGGTCAAGCCTTCCAGACTCGAGCTACATGTTTGAAACTTGAATCTTTCATCGGTATTTGCTCGGTGGGATGAAGCTACCAGTAAGGCGGAAGGATGTGGGGGTGGGTGGTGTGGAGTTAGAGGTTCGGGGTCGGCGCTCGATGTTGGGCATGGGGCTCACATGGGCTATGCACTGAAGAGTACTTTGGGGCCGTTTCACGTGACACATCTCCAAATCCAGGAAACTACCTATCTCGCCAATCCAGTCAGCCACATGCAACTATCAGGCACACATAGACCACATGGAGCTCCCAAAGCGAGAGCGGGCCCAACATGCTTGCAACGTCATGGATTCGGTTCGCAACCCGAATAGAAGTCATGCAGATCATCTGCGATCAGGACACACCGTTCCCAACACCCTTCTGGATTCTTTAGGGCCCTTCTGGTACGGGGAGTAGGGTGGTTTTTGCCGACATCCAGCCTTGCGGGCATGCCTTGCAGCTGGCATCGCCTGCCAGGACGCGACTTGGGATCTGAGGAGCCGGGGGCTTGGTCATGGCGCCCCCCATGACAGCGTCCTGTGACGATATCCAGGCTTCAGGTTTCGACAGCTTACCATACAAGCCGAGACATACGAGTCATCCCCAAACACAAATCCCGGACAGGACATGCCAGAAGCATGTGACTCTCGGAGCGTGCGCATGCTTGCCCTGGAAACTTACACTGGGCTGCGCGGGACCTGCAGTGAGCTTTATTTAACATCTGCTTTTTGAAGCAGGCTTCTGCAGCTATGCCAACCCCTACAGCCCCGAGCTCATGTCAGGACCGAAAAGCCTATGAAGAAACTTGTACCGCATTGATACCCAGTTTTATGAGAAATAGCATTCAAACCAACGCACGCTTCAGATATATCCGAGCCCCAACACTCCCTCAAGCAAGCGTTTAAGGCTCGAATTCCGAAGGGCCGACTCTACCTTACACACGGGTTCTTGCGCCGCCCGTTTTCACAAAATGGCTGCACAGGCTCGCCATCCTGTGGCCGAAATTGCTCATGGTCGGCAAACTGTCAAGGGGTTGCTCTGCGCGCGGTTCAACACGTGAGGCTTAAATGATTTAGATGGGAGAGCTTGCCAGCCTGGGGTTCAGCACAGTAGTTCAATCGTTCGGGTACTACCCCTTCATGGAGACCGCGAGCAGCCACCTCCCCCTAGCGCAAATGCTCACCCTTTTAAAACCAGAGCCGGCGTGGCTGATCTCATCCTTGTAGAAGCCGATTCCCTCATCACAAAAGCGCCCGAAGGTCAAGCTCTGGGGCTCAAGCTTGTCTGGGATTTAGTGACGACTGGGGAAGCTACTCGGTCATAGCGAATGGTCTCAGTGCCTCGAAAACACAAGTGCTAATGGTGTGAAGGACATGGCATTGTGCTAACAATTCGTGACCGTTTTGCGTTCTGTTCTGAACTGGCTGCGTGCGGCATTGTTGCAGTCACTGCTCCGAGAACTAGGCTTGGCTGTGAGAAACGCAATGCATGTGGAAGCTACGGTGGACTCAGTGGACTCAGAATGCTACACCTGGAGGAAGTCCAGATCATGGAATCACCTTCAGCAAAAACCTTGAGCATGAGTCAATATGCAAGTGTTTGATGTCTTCAAGCTCTGGAGGCTAGAGCTACGAACGGCAGGGCCAAGGGCCTGTTCACACATCTGACGGAAGCTTCTAAACAATTTAATCAAACATGCTTTTGAATACGCTTGCCTTGCAACCCAAGGCTCGCAGCTCACGCAACTTTGTAGGTCATCACCAAGCTGATAGCCACGTTCACACACGCAGGCAACTTGCGACACCTCCAGCGTGGTCCCAAAAGCCCCGTGGTACTACCCCATCCTGGACACTGGAAAGGGGCTGAAACGCTGCCAATTTCCACATTTCCCCCAAGATAATATTCCGACAAACTGCTGTGCCAGTGTTCGAGTTCCACAGGAATACCGAAGAACAAGCCTGAGGTCTGGGCCAAAGCATGTGGCCTGTGCGACACGCAACTGACAACTCGCCTTTCCCCGATCAAAGCTCATGTTATGTCCGAAGGCCGTGGCCAACATACCCAAGACGAAATCCCTGGTCCGAGCGGCGGCTCCCACTGTCTTTGTCGTCCGGCGCACAGGGCAACTTATGCGTACAGCGAAGTCGGTACTGCCGCCGGCGCAGTAATAACCTTCCACTGGAGTGAGGGTAAGACTTGAAAACCAAAGGCCGAGGACCTCAAGAACTGGCGATGGGCCTGAAATCAACCCTGCTGCTAGGTAGCCAAAGGCACGGAGTTTGGGCGCCTTCGCTCTTCGGACTCAATCCTAAACCTCCTACGGCCCAAACCCTGCTGTCGCCTGTCGCCGAATCTGAACTCCCGGAGTCGTCTGCCCTACAGCAAGGGCCCCGCGACACTCCGAAAAAACCAAGTCTGGTTATTATGTCAACCTCTGGGGCAAGCTGTTGAAAGAAAGAGGCTTCAGTCTTGCTGCGATGAAGCATGACAGCAACATGGCAGTAGCTCCAAGACTGATCACAAGGCAGGTGCCGCAAGCATCCCCAGCGCCCCCGATACATGTCGAAACACGTGAAGCCTCCCAGGAACACAAGCAAATGCACACAGGCAGATCATGGCAGATCAGATCCATGGATGATGGTGTCTTCAAAGACAAGTTGTCATAAGAATTGCAATGGCAAGGCGTCCTCTTGCAGCGCGGCTAGCACTCTCACGAACTATGATAGCTAGAACTTGCCTTGCTATAGCTATGGCTTAGGGCTTTCTTTGGGCTTTTTGTGTTATTTTTAAACCCGACCCGGACAAAACAATTTGAATCAGCATTTGAAAAATGTGCGGTGGCACCCGGT
>BGNK01005364.1:0-27957 GCA_003297005.1 Symbiodinium sp. clade A Y106
CTGACAACTCCTTGCTTGGAAGGTACTGTTCTGTGGGCCCAAAGGAGGGTCTCGAAAACTTGGGCCGCAGTCTCGAAATCTGGAGATTGCCAAACCTCTGAAACTAGGCCTTCGAAATAGCTGCACTGCCTAGCAATACTCTCAATGCGCCCTGTCTAATTTGGCTTCGAGAACAGTCTTATTTTGTTGGGTCGTCAAAGCCTGTCCATCTGCCCAGAACAGCCAACTGACCATACACCTGGAAACCCTAAACCCAGTAACCAAACCGCTCAGCTCCGCAGGCCCAGCCTGCAACGGCTGCCAGCGCCAGCAGCTGTTGCCGTCCCCGGCTGGTGGTCGCTAGCACTGGCAGCCCTAAACCCCCCTACACCTTAAACCCTAAAACCGCAAGCCCAATGCCCTTAAAAACTGGGAACCTAAACCCCTAGACCCCTAAACCGTTAAACAGTAAACTACACATCACGCTAGCTGCTACCCATCTTCGAGATGCTGTCTTGTAGACAGTCCGTAAGACGAGCAATCCCCCAATCTACAAGCAATCAAAGTCAACACAAACTCAACGTCGGGTTTAACAACCCTTCTGATTGCTCTTAAATGAACCAACAGCAGCTAAAACACAACAACCTGATCAGGGCGGCATCAGGGGCTTACATGTTCCCATGGAGCCAGAGCTTGGGTTTCGGCGGATATCCCATACCTTCACACCGTCCCGTTGCCGCTGGCATCTGATGTTCGATGCTCAAGGACACACCGGAGGCAACAGCAGACGGAAGACTAACTCAGAACTGTGGCCACCACCCATTATGCTTGCAGAGGCAAAGCTCCATTCTCTTTGTCGTACACAGCGAGAGTGCAATCAACATCGACAATCAACATGTGTCGCCATTGTATTTCTCCTTCTCCCACTCAGGCAGCTCACCAAAGCAGCGTGTGCTGCCGAGGCAGCCGCCCATGATGCCGGAGGCATGCATCCTGCAATCGTAACATCGACGTAGGGGTGGCCGGCAGGCACGTAGGGCGGAAGATTCGCTCTCTTGAGGCCTCGTCACCGCGGCCGGAGGTGCCGCCCTCGCCGCCTTGGGCGCCGGCAGCCTCCGAGGCCCACGGTGTAGGGATGAAGGCGATGCGGAAGGGGCTTTGGCTTTTCTTCTCGCTGAGGAGGAGGACGTAGCCGACGTCGCCTCGGAGACGGCTCCGGAGCCCCCGGAGGCTGGCGGCTCCTTCTTCCTTGAAGGTGAGTTTGAGAGAGAGAGAGAGAGAGAGAGTGGAAGTCGATTCGGGAGGCGCCTCCAGCCGAATGCGAATCGTCTCCAGAGCGTCGGCTCGCGCCTCGGCCGGCGTCTCGCTCCTCGAGGCCGACCTCGGCGAAGTCGGCGAAGGCCGCTCCGCTTCGACGACACTCCTCCCGACTCCGCCTGACTCAGCCTATTAAACTTAAACTCTATTATGCTGTGCCATTGCCGCATTCCAGAGTTCAACTTTTCTGAGAAGTGTTTTTTTCACTCTCACTTACCTGTGCCCAGTCGGCGGGATCGGCGTCCTACGACGAAGACTTCGACGACGCCGCGTGGAGCGATGTTGGAGGGTCGGCCTTCCGCCCCGAAATCCCGAAGCCCTTTAAGGAGCCCTTTAAAGGATCCTCACAAGGCCACGAAACACCACGGTTCGAATCGCCGAGGACTTCGAGGAGGAGTCGGATCCGGAGGACGCCTGAGACCTCCGAGCCCTGCAATGCCGGTCGGGGGCTCCAAGCCGTTGGTGAAGACGCACAGACCGCAAGGATGAATGCATACGCAAAGCCCTCACTCGACTTGGGGTCCCGAACGCTCACTGTGCAAAGCAACGGGAACGGCTCTCGTCGTTGGGTCGGTCTATGGCGGTTTGTGTGTGTGTGTGTGTGTCTCAGGGTTCAGCTCGTTTGCTTTGCAGCTTTGGGATCTTGAACCCGCGGCACGTTCCCCAAAGTGTTCGGCGGGCAATGACCCTCGGACATCTCTGCGGCAGACGAAAAACCCGTTCGCCAGCAGAGGGGAAAAAGTGGGCAGTGCGAGCCGCTGACGCGACGATCCGTCCGGAGCCGGCAGAGTTTGGCACTTGTGCCGCAGCCAGATTGGTTCGACAAGGTGACGTCAAGCGCAGCTTTCCCAGGCGGCCATGTCATGCCTTGCGTCCGGCACGCCCTTGCAGCAACACCGGGCCTGCGCCCCCGGGGGGGCATCTCGTTTCCTCGCCAAAGAGCGGGTGAAAAAAAAGGCTTCCGCTTCCGCTCCCTGAATTCCCCTCCAGGCCCTCCAGGCTCCAAATCACACGTTGCCTTGCCTGCCTTGCTGGCGCTGCATTCCAGGAATTTTTGCTCAGAGAGGGTTTGGTCCCGGGCAATGGTTCTGAGATGACCGGGCGACGCGAGGCCAGAGCAGGGGCTTTGGAAGCACGATGGAGCCCTGAAGAGTCGAGCCTAGGTCGAATTTGGCTGCCGGCGATGTCCCTGCTGACGCCGCGATTGGATTGGATACTCGGGTGCCGTCGACTTGGGGTAGCGGTGTTGCTCATGCAGGGACAGAGGCGGTGTGTCCTGCCACCACCAGCACTCCACCGGTGCCCTCCTCTGGAGGTGCTGCACGGCAGGAGGCTGCGAATCCCATGGGCAGACGGAGTTCCAGGCGCCTGCTCCCAGCTCGGAAGCACTTTTCTCTGTCAGGCGAAGCCTGCGATTACACGAAAGTGGGGGTGCCTGTATGTGTATAATACACGTATTTGTATTCATATTTATTCTGACAAGGGAATCAACTCCTTTTTTCGGGAGGTTCAGCTGAGCTCGGAGCCCGCCCCGGCGCACGGCGCGCGGGAGCCCAGCCCAGCGACCAGCGACCGGAGCGACCGGAGCGACCGGAGCGGCGCTGCGATTTTGCTTCTGGGAGCCTTGAGGCGAAGCACCTCCTGACCTCCGGGGACCGAGCCGAGCGTTTTGCGTGAGTGAGCCTTCCTGCGCGTTCTGCGACTTGTTGGGAGAGGATTCCTTCGACATCACCTTCACGCCGCGGCTCTTCGGCACCCAGGGGCTTAGCAGAGCGCTCGGGCCTGAGGGGTTTCGAGACCGGAGTGAAGTGTGGTGAAAAAGGTGGTGCTAAAGGCCGTGCCCCCCTGGCGATGGGAGATCCACGGAGATCCGCTGAGGTCGAATGCTCCCTTCACCCCTCGGCAGCGAGACTTGCAGCTTGGCGGATCTTGGCCTTGGCCGCATCGCTTCATCGCTTGCGTGTTTGGAATTTGGAAGCCGTCGGCCGTCAGCCGAAGCGACATGTCCCAGGCGGGCGCAGCTTGAGCTCCCGTCTCTTCAGACGCAGCCTGGCAAAAGACTGCGACAGCAGACGCCGAGCAGAGCTTCACTCTAAGACTTTAAGCCATGGGTGCCCCAGCCTTTCCACACCCAATCGAGTTGCAGTACAGTAGCTCCGCGGCTCCGCCGTCCCGCTCTGAGCGTCGAAGGCGTTGAGAGGGCATTTTTTCTTGTAGGATCTTGCAGAGTGCCGTAGAGTCGCCGCAGAGTGCAGCGTGTGCAGCGTAGCATTGCCATGGCGGTCGCCGGCGTCCGTGGCCGTCGCGCCCTTGCCGCCACGGTCGCCGGCGAAGGAAGCGCCAAGGGGAAAGACGAAGGCGCGCCAGAGCCCGTAGGATCAGAGCCCGAAGTGTTGAAGCTTTCCCAGATGGCTGCGGCCACACGGACCTCGGACGGCGAGGGCTTGGCTCCCACTTAGATGTTCTTTTCCCTCTGCCCCGAGGCTGAGGACTGAGGCGGAGGCGCTGTCCCTCCCAGAGTCCGGTTGGCTTCCATCCCGCAACGGGGCGCAGGAAGACACCTGGAGCCGGAATTGGAAGATGCGGCGCTGGACTCTTCGAACCGACAAGGCTTCAACAGGGCTTCCGGTGAATGTGTGAGGATCGGATGACCCCAAGAGCTCAGCAGTCACTGTTGCAGGTTGTCCGGGAGATCTTCGCCGGCAGCAGCTTCGACGGCACGAGGAGTGGCAGCGGCTCTGCTGAGTTAATACATGTCATGCTCTCTTTTTGATGATGTGAACGGCTGCACTCGAACGACTACGATTGGAAACGACCTGGCGTGCAAGAGTTCCAAGATTGGGCATGGAATGTCATGGTGGCCACTATCGCAGTGGTGGTGGTGGTGGTGACAGTGATGACAGTGATGGTGATGGTGATCGCAAGGGCAGGACGCATTTTCTCATGTTCGATGGACAGCGTTGCCGTCCCGGGCCGAAAAGGTGACCTCCGGCCACAGAGGTCTGCGGGTCGTCTGGTGCTGGATCTGGCCTTCTTGCTTGTCGTTAGCAACCCAGGAACGACATGTCAATGTCAATGTCGGCACATGCATTCCTTAAGACCTCAAATCAAGAAATGCAAGTTTGGCAGAACACTTCCCACTGATCGAAGTTCCGAGTGTCGAGCATCACCGCACTCCAAGCGCAGTTCCAATCTTGTGCGGACCAGTCGGGCCCCTCGCAGGGATGGTTTCTCAAAGCCAGACGCTTCCATGCAATGCCAGGAGGACATGGAAGAAGGAGACAGATGCATGTGATCATTGCCATCCGAGTCATTTTGATTCATTTTGATCCTGTGATGACAGACAGTTTTATGAGGGCATGGAGAGATGTGGAGCCGGAAGAGCAGAAAGACGATGAATGGGTAGATGCATGCAGCTTTTTGTGGGGCAGATTGCAGTTATTAGATAGACGAAGGAGAGGGAGTCCGGGAGGGGATGCACAAGCACCCCTCCGCCTCCCAAAGCCTGGTGGTCTCAGCACAAGGAGGCAGCGAGGCGGAGACCGCGCAGACAGGGGCTGGCACAGGATCGGCCGCAAGAGCAGTACTGCAGGCCGACGAAGAAGAACTCATGACGGGTACGATGATATGGATGATGATGGAACTGATGATGTTCATCGCCATCATCATCGACACCAGCATCGGCGGTCGCCACCATCGTCGTCATGATCATCGTCATCACCATCACCATCACTATCCTGCTTATCCTTCTGATCCTCCTGCTGCTGCTGCTGCTCCTCCTCCTCCTCCTCATCATCATCTCCATTATCCCCATCATCCCCATCATGCCAATCATCCCAATCATCCCCATCATCCCCATCATCCCGCATCATCCCCATCATCCCCATCATCCCCATCATCCCCATCATCTCCATCATCATCCTCATCCTCATCCTCATCCTCATCCTCATCCTTCCTCCTCCTCCTCATCATCATCATCACCACCCCCATCATCATCCTTGTCATTTTCATCAGACTGACTCATCAGCCTCATCATCCTCATCATCATGATCATCTTATCCTCATCATCCCATCCTCATCATCCCCATCATACCCATCATCCTCATCATCCTCATCATCCTCATCGTCCTCATACTCCTCCTCTTCCTCGTCCTTGTCCTCGTCCTCATGATCACCACCGTTATCACCATCACCACCGTCATCATCAACATCACTACCACAATCAAGATCATCGTTCTGCTTGTGTGCTCTGCATCATGAAGATGCTCAACGGACGGTTGATGTCACGGAAATTGTTTTGCTCTTCCGAACTTATGCGATTGGAGAGACAAGCAGCCGAGGACGGCATTCGTGGTCTTCTTGGTGCTCAGAGTGTTGGAAGGAGCTTGCTGCATGAGCATGTTCGGGAAACTTGGAGTGGTCTGTCGGCGTTGATTGGAAAATCATCTTGTCTTACCCTCGCAGAAGCCGCTCCCCGTGCAGCCTGCTGTGCAGGATGGCGATGCTGCAGGCGTTGCGCTGAGCCCAGACCGCCGCCTCCACGACTGGCAGGCCGCCACCTTGCCGGAGTTCTGTGGTGCTGTCCGGGTCGGAGAGCTTCTGCATCGCAGGTTGCTCGGATGGACCAGTTCCGGCAGAAGTGGAGAGCACACCAAAAGCGCTGACAGTGATTGTCGCAGCCCGGCGCCTGATTCGAGCTGGAGTCCGCTTGTGTCCGCTTGTCCGAGTCCCAAGGGCCCAGCGGCCCAGCCGAGGCCGTCCGGCGGCCCGACGACCTGTGAGGACCTGTCAGAACTTGGCCAAGGCCTTGGCCTTGGACGACGGGCAGGCAGCAGGGCATAGCAGGGTATAGCAGGGCATAGCAGGGCATAGCAGGGCAGATGGCAAGAGGGCATCAGACGGCCTCAGGGCTGACTAGAAGTTAGTCCTCGTAGCCCCACAGCTCCTGGGCTACATGCCTCATGCACCACTCTTCTCCACGCGTTGTTTCTAAACAACGGTTCGGGCCTTCCTCCACGAGTCAAGGCACCAGCCCCCCAAAAAAACCCGGTGCTAAGACAGAACGGGAAAACGGTGATTGAAGTTTGGGGGCAAGTTTGTTGAGGCTTGTGAGGCGATGAAAGGTGTGAGGACAAAGGTCCGTGCCCAGCCAGCAACCTTTTGCAGATCGCCCCTTCGTCACTGCAAGTGAAAGCGGATGACCTCTGCAGTGGCATCCCACTTCTCGGCTTCGAGAAACATGCGGCGCCGTTGCGCCATCGTTATCATCATAGTCATAGTTGTTGCCACCGCGGCTATCATCCTGGTCAGCATCGTCGTTATCGTCATGGTCATGACCATCGTTAGCAGTTAGCATTGTCGTCATCACCATCGTTAGCATCATCGCTGTTGCCATCGTGGCTATCACGATCCTTGCTATCATGCAGGCCATCATCATTGCCATCATGGTCAACGGGGGAGGGCAGGGCGGGGGGTTTGGGTGTAAGAGCATCCATTTTGCAAAGTTCTCGGTATTTACAGCACTTTCGCTCCTTCTTACTGCAATCTTCTTCTCGTTCTGGTCTTGCCGTCTCTACAACGTAACTTCTGCATAAAAGCAAAATACTCGGTATTTACGACACTTTCTGCACGTTCGCATTGTTTGGGTGCGCAGCTCGATTGACTGCACAAGACCAAGTTCCTCGATGGTTACGGCGTTTTCGTTGTCTCTGCCTACACTTTGCTCCTTCGTCGGCTTTTTTGGTCGCTGGGGTCCAAAAGGCACTGAAGGGGGGTGGTGTTCAGACTTCAGGCTTGAAAATGCTGGAATTTCCTGCGTTAATATGGCGTGCGTCGATTTTCCCCGGACACGCGAACTGGCTGGTGTTTTCTAGACTTTCCGCGACTGACGGTTTCGTGCTTGGCAAGACCCTGTGCGTGAACAGCCAATTCACTGGTATTTGTAGCACCTTCGGCATCTTGGCTTACGATCGACTCGGGAATTCTGGAATGATACTGGCTGTGGCGGAAAAGGGAGGTGCTTGGGCACGGTATGTTGTTTCTCGGGTGAGTTTGTTCATTCTGTATGATTCCACAGACATGTCTGGGGCCCGACACCCGAATGGAAGTAGATAGGTAGCACGTCAATAGGGGTTGCTTCCGGTCTCCATAGCTACAGTTTACGTTATGAACATATATACTACTGACAAGGATCGCATAAACTGTCATATCGGGTCGGTGATTTTCAGGGGCCCAAAGAAGCACAATCCTGTGCTCCACGCTTCATGCAAGTTTTGACAACACAGGCAGAAGGCAACCATGTAGGCCAATTACTGACAGGCATAGTTAATCAAGGGTATTGCTGATAAATAATTTTCTCATCTACGCAAAGTTTTCCCGAAACACGCTTGCGCAGAAACCACTGGGGTTTGCCAAAATCGTCGACCGTTTCGTGGCGGCGAGGGGCGGCGTTGCCTTGTGTTTTGGGCCTGACCAAGGGTCTGGATCACACATTTCCCCGCCGAAGGCAGCAGTCCAATTGTTGTGCACATGCACAGGCCTTGACAAGCTCCCGAAGCCTGTGAGCGGCAGAGCGGAATGAGCAAAAGCTCAGAAGTGACCTCTGACCTTATGGAGGAGGCGCACACATTTCAACAGCCTGTGCGGAGTTTCTCCACTCGATGTGCAACTTTGCGCGCAATTTTCCCTTCACGCTCAGCTGTGTTGCACTGGCCAGAGGAGGGTTCTGCTACAACATCGTGAGCTTGGCATCAGAGCAGTCCCTCTGAACTGGTCACCTGCAGTTTGCGCGCGTTCCAACATAAAGAAGGCATGCCGTGCGCATCGGGAGGAGAAGCAGGTCTTGCTACAATCAACAGTACAGTAGTGCAGTGTGTGCTTCATGAGGATTGGCTAAGTCCTGCGCACCCATCCGGCACAAGCAGGTGAAGCCGTTTCGCGAGTCTCACTGCTTTTATGCGTTGTATGTTTCAGAAGATGCTCCCTCGTTGCGGCACGTGATCTTAGCATTGGCAAAGTGGCCTGCCTGCACGTCTGCTTGCAGACAGGCCACTTGAATTAAGTGCTGGAATCCATCTCGACATGAATGGGAGGGAAGGAAAGCTTTGCTGCGCGGCTTCGCTTCCCTTCCGTGACTTGGGAAGCTCCACGTGAGAGCCTTCTCAGTTGCGGAGCTCCCGGAGCTCGGGGCCGCACTGACCATTTTGCAAGCCGACAGCCGGTGCAGTGAGGCTGGCAAAATGCTTCTTGTGAGTTGTTCGTCTCGGGTAATCTGCGTGGCTGTCCACAGCCTGAGGGCCACGGCCGCGGCCACGAGGCCAGCGCCGAGCGCTGCCGGGAAAAGACCTGTGCGCGGGGGTGTCAAACGGGCTGTGCCTGTGAGCGCTTTGGGGATGTGCGAGCGCTTGCCCGCTTGCCTTCCTTGCAGTCCAAGGTATCCAGTGCCCCCGAACCTCGGGCCGGAGACTGCGGAAGAGGCGGAAGAGGGAGAGGGAGGGCCAGTGGCCAGCCTGCGGGAATGAGTGCGTGAGCCAGGTGCGAAAGGAGAGGCTTCTGGAGATGTACCGGGAGTTCGCCTTGGACCTGCACACAGGCCTCCGGCACGGCCGGTGCGGCCGGGGAAGGATCTCGCTCCCCGCCTTCTGCGCCCCCCGCGCCCCGTGCAGGCATGTATCTCACACAGTTAACGTCGAATCGAGACTATGCGGACATCCACGTCCAGCTCATGGAGGACTCGGGCTCCGCTTCAAAGCTCTTCTGCCTCGTAGCGCCGTAGGGTTTTGTGTCGTTTGGTAGAAGAACACCTTTACTGGCCTTACAGCTCCCACAGCAGATTCCCCTTTTTAGGCTTTAAACCTCATAGTTCGCTCTTTGTTCCCAGTTGCGGCAGGCCCCACAGTCAGGGACAGCATAGAGTCTAGAAGATTCTAGAAGTTGGGTCCAGTCTCCAGGGACCTCCACTAGCCCTCAGGAACTCATCTTGCTCACTGCCTTGCCAAGCATGTCTTCAGGATTTGACCACCCTCAAGCTGGACCAAAGCAATGGCCGCCGCCTGAGATCTCTCGAGCGGCTAGGACTGAAGATCCTCCGGGACAGCGCACGCCACACGGTCCTGGCATGGGTTCCTTTTCTCATCTTTTCTCCTAAGGCCGCATCATCGAGTTCCCTTTGACCAACGTGTCCAAGGTGTATCGCATCGTCAAGAACGACGACAAGTGGTGCACCCCTCTGTAGGACCCTTCCAGTTCCGGTTCTTTCTACCTACCTCAGAACGGCTCCCGTGCAGCGCCATTCCGTGTGGGTGGCGCAGCTGCTACGCTGCTTCTGTTGCATCCCGCAGCACTCACCTGCTCTGCTGTCCCGGGACGACAATGTCGACAAACCTTGGTCCTGACTGTTCCTGCAGGAAAAGCAGGAAGGGCTGCAGCTCTTTTCTTGGTGGAGGCTTCTCTCTCCATGTAGCTCGCTTGAGGTATGCTGCTGGGACGCCACTTCCTCACAGCTCCGCGAACACGGAGGTCGGCAAAGGTAGCAGGGAGGCGTATAGCGGAGCGGTATAGCGGTATAGCGGTGCCTGTCGTATCCTGTCGTGCCCTGTCAGCAAATCGTGGTGGTGGAGTTCATGCGCCGGAAGTTGGCCTTCGTCTTCAAGGAGCTGCAGGCCAGGCCCGAGCCGGAGAGACGGAGAGAGCGAAGGAGACCAACCGCGCCAACCGCGCCGAGGTGTCACAGCGCTTCTTGATCTGCATGGAGTTGCTGATCCGAAGGGCGCAGCAGAAGCAGGCGCGAAGCCGCGATGCTCCAGCCCATCCGGCCGCCTCTTTGGCGGGCCTCAACTGTCCAGGCGTTGCGTTCGCTCACGCCAACCTTTCCGCCCCAGCATGCGCAGAGCAGGCGCGAGCGGCTGTGCTAGCAGTTAAGCGAATGATGAAATTTGAAGGGGCCTTTTGGGGTACTGAAGTCTTTGTGGACCGGTGGGTTCGCACGCTCGCGGCAGAGGCAATGTCCTACGCCGCGCCTCGTCCATGCCACAAGCTGAGCTGTTGCTTGCTCGCTCTGCAGTCTCTAGGATGTTGAGATGTGAGATGTGTGTGTGTGTGTCCGTGTGTTGGAGGGTGTGGAAGCGAACAATACATCGACAGAGAGTCGCACCACACTGCTGAAGAGTCTTAACACCGGGTTCTGAGGGGTCAGTGCTTTGGATCATGCGCGGGACAAAAATTTCCTTCAAACGACGTTGGAGACCACTGCGGCTGCTGCTGCCACTGTTGCTGCTGCTGCCGTCGCCGACCGCCACAACGCTTCCACTGCCATCGCCCGACTTCCACCGCTACCGACCACCCCCTCCACCACGACCGCGACCACGACCACGACCACCACTTCCATCACAACACCACCACTTCTTCTGCTGTTGCTGCTGCTACCGCACGATGCGCACCTCTATCCTGCTGCAACGACGACGACGACGATGAAAGCCTATCAGAAACTCAAGGACAGCGCCGAGACCTGTCACTCTCAGGATGCCATGGCAAGGCCTATCCCGAGTCCGACAGACAATCTGAAATGAGCTGTTTCACGGAGGCATTTGGGGGTTTCATTAGCTGAAGGAACACTTAGATCACCGTGTTGGGAAAAGAGTTCTTGTCGTGGGGTTCATTCATGGCCAAGCGCCGCAGACATGATCATGATGTCGATGTTGCGCATGTTTTGTGGAGCGGCGAAACCCCCCATGCTCAGTTGATGTCTCTATGCGACGTGTTTCCCTGGTAACCCAGAGCCCAGCTCTGTTCGAGATCCAAGACCCAGCCTCACAGTCTCAGTCTCACCGCTGGCGCCTGGCCATGCCTGGCCTTTCTGGCTTTGGCTCGCCTTGCCCCTGGCTCCTGGCGCGCTCCTTTCCGGGGAGCACGCTATGCACGCGCTTCGCTCGGAGAAGCCGTGGCCGAGTCCGGTCCCTCGTCGGGGGCCCTGGCCCAGTCCGGCCCGAGCTCGGCAACAAAGCTTGCTGCGTCAATGGACCTCCGCCCACTCTGAGTGGCAAAGGGCGCGTCTTTAGACTTGGAAAAGCCCCCGGGGGAAGAGAGGGAAGAGGGGCCAGGGGGCAAGCAAGAGCCTAAGAGCTCTGCAGCATTTGCTACCTTCGCCTTTGGCCGCCATTTTCGGCTTTTGCATGCTCCGAAGCCACGAGTTGAGTCAGAAACTGAGCCCGAGCATCCACCCAAGAGTACACCCCAGAGATCTGACGGGCTTCCCCGTTTCCCCTTTTGCTCCGCCATGTGGCGATCCCAGCTTCGCTTGGATTGGCACTACAAGTATTGGCAGAGGCCCCCCGGTGTCCTTGTGTCGCCGTGTGCTCTCCTGAGATCCTCCCCGGCAACGATGCTGCAGGCAAACGGCGGGATACCTGCGAACCTTTGAAAAGAACAACAAACTGCCGAACAATGAAATGATAGGCGGGTGCTCGCAGCTTGCAGCTTCAAGAGGGGATCTTCTCATGTTATTCTCGACAGCTCTTGAAGGCTACGTCATCAATGACAAGCATCCAAAGTCGATCCGGGTAGCCTGTGACAGGCGCGGATTGCCGAAGGAACGCAAGTTCCCAGATTCAGATTGCCCCCTCCAAGCCACTACCTTGTGGGGCGTGGGGTCCTCAACAGTTTCCGGACTCGCAACCCTACGTGGTCCCACATGCTGATGGTGAACTGTAAACATCAAAAACCTTAGGGGCTTGAAGCCTGATCCACATCGGTGCAAGCCTAGCTCCCAGCGTTCTACAAGAATCCGCTGCGTTTCGCCCTTGACATGTGGGCCATGTGGGCCAGGTACATGTGGGTGATGCGGTACAAGAAAGCTTTCCGCTTCACCAAGAAGGCCGGCCCCGGTTTCCCAGAAAGCTTCTCTCAGAGCTCTTAGCTGGAAAGCAGACCCCCCCCCCCCNCCCCCCCCCCCCCGCCGGGTTAGCCTTGGGAGGTTTGGGCTCACGACGAGCACTCCGAGCCCGAGCCCAAGCATGGGCGGCCGCCAGGGCGGGCTTCAGCTCCGTGCTTCACGTGCTTCATGCTTCTCTCAGGTGCCGTCTAGGTGATGTGGTCCGTGTCCAACCCCTCGGCTGCCGACTGGGGCCCTGGAAGACGTGAGCCCGGGCAAGACTGAAGGAGCCGGGTTCGGAGAGGAGCAGAACACTGAGTGCTCAAAGTCACTGTTTCTGTTCATTCTCTCGTCGCACTTCCGAGCTTCGCAAATCCTGCCTCTAGGTACGTGCTGGTGCGGGTTCTCCACCGCGAACCACGTGATGCCGGTGTCTGAGCGTGAGATGCCACTGCCCTTAATACCAATGAAGCCCTATGTTGGAGAAGCCCAGTCGTCGAACAACAAAGTCATGCGTGGCAGCAACCCACGCTCGGAAGCCCAGGACGTCCTCGCACCGCGGGGTTCGGAGAAGCGAAATCTGCTACTCCCAAGCAGGTGCCTGGGGCTGGCAGGGCTGCTGGGTGCTAGCCGTTCGCAGTCGCACTGTGCACTTGGTCTCGTCTTCGCTGTGCTCAAGTCTTCCTGAAGCCCGAAGTGCCACCGATCGAGCCCTTCAGGGTTGTTCGAAACGACATGGCTGCCAGCGTCGCAGCAGCCATCATCAAGAAATGCTGTAGCATGCTCGGAGAAGACGCATGATGATGCTTGGAATGGTCGCAATCATTGCATCTCATCATCATGACCATGATGGTGACTATGAAGCCTGCTGCCGATGATGACGATGATTTGTAAAACATAAACCGCAGTAGTCCTGGCACCCATAGTTGCCACATCATCATGACAATCCTGATCGGCATAGCTATCGTCTTGAACTGCTCAACCATCACAAATTACGATGCAGAATCCTGATACTCATGATAACTCATGATACTAATCAGAGTAAGCATCCTGGTCTACTGCCGCGGCAGTTGCTTCAGCTGCTTCCTCCTTTAGTGTCACTGCTGCCAGTACGACTGCAACGACGACAACAAATACCACTCCTCCCAGTACTATTACTCATGACTCGAGGAAGACCAACCATACAAGTAGCCGAGGGCTCGAGAAAAACAAAGCTCATACTGATGACGCGATACTCTCAGTCATGCTTCCATGAGCAGGACGAACGTGGAGGATCCGCTCGAGCAGACGGAGTAGCATCGCGGAAAAAACAAGTGCAAAGTATCCCTTCGAGCAGAAGACATGAAAACAGCGAGGAGCACCAGCACCAGCAGCAGCAGCCGCAGCCGCCGCCGCCGCCACAGCAACCGCAACAGCAACAGCAATTACAGCAGCAACAACACTACTCACAACAACGCCACCAATAGCAACACCACAGCATTAGCAGCAACAGGAGCAAGAAGAAATAGCAGCAACAAGTACGACAATCATCTTACTTGGTGACGAGGACGTCTTTGGTGGAGCAAGGCTCAGCTCTTGCACAGCGAGCCGGAAGGGAAGGGAAGAGACAGGGTTTTTGTTCGATGGCTCGCAGCGAGTGATGGCCACAGGAATCATCGCCGTACGGTAACGTCTCACGGGATCAGCTAGCACGCTAGCACTAGCACAGACTAGCACCATGTATAAAGAGCACCCACGCCACGCCAAGAGCGACGGACCGACAGCCGCAGCCAGAGCCACGAGGCTCCCAAAGCCTCAGA
This sequence comes from Symbiodinium sp. clade A Y106, assembly GCA_003297005.1. Classification (NCBI taxonomy): domain Eukaryota; class Dinophyceae; order Suessiales; family Symbiodiniaceae; genus Symbiodinium; species Symbiodinium sp. clade A. The sequence continues at coordinate 13,963 of BGNK01005364.1, forward strand.
GCGAACTTTCGCCGACGATTGCAGGGGCAAAGGACCCCCCATGCCCGGCGGCTCGCTGCTTCTTCGCCATGCCGTTTGCTCGCACCTGGACCTCCAGCCTTCAGGCAGGGCTGATCAAAAAAAGTTCGGTTGTGGGGGGGGAGTTTCGCAGTGCGAGGTGAGTCTGAGCCAACGCTGGCCGCCTGGGCTTGGGCGCCCACGTCACGACGGAGGGCCACGGCATTCCAGGTAGCAGGGACCTCAGGAATAAGAGGGCTCTGGGAGGAGGGATTCGTCTAGGACCTGCAGTGGGTAGCACTTCGGCGCTGGCAGAACACAACGAGAAGAAGGAGCAGGTGGTTCGTCATTGCTACCTTGTGCTGTCTCTAAGTTGCCACTATACCCCAACTCCGCGCCACCGCCGCCACCACCGCCAGAACCGGCACCGGCACCGCCCACCACCACCACCACCACCACCAAGTTCTCCGCAGCGCGGTCTCCACTGCTTTAGCCTGGGACACCACCCGTCCCTTGCTCTGGCTAAGCGGGGAGGGGGGGGGCGGGCTACAAACCACCACACTTGCCCAAAAACGACTTGGGAAGCATGTACCACCACTCCGCCGCCCCTAGCAGGGAACATGCAACTCTGAAGCCAAAATGACAATCGTCCGCCTCCCCTCTGAACACCGCCAGCTTGTGCACCTGGCGGTAGTTGGAGCTGCTCTAGGAAGCAGAGAACAAGCTATTCCAAAAAAAGGAAAGACAATCCTAAATCAATTCTCGCACCATACTATTACTACTGTTCTTGCTCCTGCTCCTCCTGCTTCTGCCTCTTCTACTACTGACGGTGATGGAGAAGAAGATAGTCAGCAGGATGGCAATGACGATGACGACGATGATGATGTTGATGCTGATGCTGTTCTCGTGCTGCTGCTGGTGACAGTGTTGCTGATGCTGAGCTGATGCCGTGGTGCTGCTGATGGCGGCGACACTGATGCTGATGATATTGCTGAGTATACTTGATGGTGAGGGTGGTGATGATGATGACCATCATGATCATGATCATGATCGTCATCATCATCATCATTATCATGCTGATGCCGATCTTGACGCCCCTGTCGGTGAGAATCGCTGTAACGAGGATAACGATCGTGCTCTCGACGCCACCCAACTTCTAGGTGGTGACTAGAAAATCAAGACACCTTGACTCTGAGAAAGCACACTGATCCACACAGCCACAAGCTCCTGTCAGGGGTCAGCAAAGTCCGCATTTGATATGAGGCCAAGGGCTACTTCGATGACATGGCCGTGTTCAACAAGCCGCTGGGTTCTACAGAGATCAGCTCTGCAGCCCGCACGGCTCGCGACGAGCCTCGCAGGTTTGGGCACGAGATCAGCAAGCCGAAGCTGCGGCCCGGTGGTGCAGACACCACGCCGGACTGCCAGAAGGCCCAAACTGGCTGCAGAGGGATATCTGACCTCTTCCTCGGGCAATCAGCCTCCCAGCATCATTCACTCGAGCATACTCATTGCCGATAATGAGAGCCGGAAAAACGGAACTCGAACTCCCGGAAACACGGGGCGCCCCTGTTAACTTCGTCTTTGCCAGCAGATGTTGGGTTGCTTCGCTGTTGATATGGGCACGACCCACTCCAGCAACTGTGGTGTGGGTGGCATCAAGCAGTTTCATGAGTCTAGGTGTCGATATTGGGGGATGGCCCATTTCAGCAACTGCTGTGTGGGTGGCTTAAGCAGCTTCATGGGGGGACCCCCAATCATATGTTTTTCCTGTCTGCCTGCCACGAGGCAAGAAACCATTGCTCGCAAGCATGAAACCTGAATTACCACCCCTCCGTTCCCCTGCAAGAAGCTAGCATTCACCACGCGGACGTCGATGATGTCGATGGCAATGATTGGCAATGATGAGTCATGAGTTCGCATGACCAGTATTCAGTATCGGTGTTTCGTGTCAAGAAGCTTCTCTTGAGGAGGACCGACTCCTCACCAAGCGGCAGCAGAGGCTGGACAGGGACTTGGAGTCTTGGCCAAAGTTTGGCTGATGGCTGATGCTCCTCTCCCTGTTGGGAGTCTGATGCTGTTGACATCGATGAGGTGAAATGTATCTACATCTGAGGAAAACTTGCGCAAGCAGTTCGAGCCGAAGCTCATCACTGCTGCAGATGCTCGGTGAGTATGTGGCGCTTTTGTTTGCGTGAACTCGCTTTAGAGCAAAACCATGCATCCTAGGAGTACGCCAGACGGCATGGAAAGATCACGTGGTAGGGGAGCATACGTCTCAACTCGTGTAGCAAGCTTGCCAGAACACACAATACGTTATCAGCAAAAGAGCGGAGACCTAAACCTTGCACCGAAAGCCTTAAACCAAGTTCTGACTGTTATTCTGTACAGTCCACCAAAAGATCCTAGCCCTAGCCTCCTAGCTATGGCTATAACACCAAGCCATTCCATGGCAAGCTATCTGACAACAAAGTTCGACGCACCAAAACGCAGCACACGGCATAGCAAGGCGGTGTGCAGCAGCAAAGACAAGAATCTTGTACATATATGAATACATCAGCGAGTATTCGTCAAGTCATGTAGGCATACAGTGGAACATAGTGCAGTCCACTGCACATGATTCGACAGAAAGACTTGGTTCACAGCAACAAAGGACAAGGTAGCACGATTCAATGCATTACAGTGTACTTGAGCAACTTGCATTGGACCATAAGCATGATCTACACCTGTGGTTCCAGGTGGTTTACGAAGGTGCAGCAGAGTTTGCACGCAACAGTTTGCAGCAGGATGTCGACGCTGAGCGGAACAGAATGGATCAACACGGAGTGCAATGCAATAGTGCCCCTGTAGTAAGTATAAGTAGGAGACATGTAGAACATGTTTTGGTACTGGTAGTGTAAGCACATGACAATATGTCGTTGTGCGGCTTGGCATGTGGCACAAGGCGTAGCCACGCTGAACTCGGAAAACCGGGAAATGATTGCTTTCTCTGAACCCGGGGCACTAGCGAGATGTGCAAGAATCCTATCCTATATCCTATCCTATCCTCGGGAAACTCGCAAGCGTGACCCCCCTTGCTGCGATGCCCAGGACATCGACGGCGAAGATCCGCTGAAGGCCGCCATCGCAGAGCCCCCAAACTTTTTCAAGGCCATGGGCATTGGGGGCAGCTTGGGCCGTGTCGAAGCCTCGCTGTTTTCTTTCTGGATGGTGCCCGGCGAATGCCGCTGGCATCCGAAGGCAAAGGGCTGAAGCCTCGGCCCGAAGTCCTGTGCGGAGGCCGGGGTGAACGTCCAGGTCATGAACCCGGAGAGACCGAACTCGGAGCTCCTGGCCTGCCTCAAGGACGCCTGGGCCTGGGGACCGCTGCCTTGCCTTAACCCTTGCGATGACGGCTGTGGCCTTTCAGGAGGAAGGTGGCAAGTTCGAGCTTTGCGAACAGAAGGAGCTGGGACTTGTGGGCATCGCAAGTCGATGCCTCGCTTTCCGGAGAGCCGACTTTTCAGGAGCTCGGGGAGGACGGCCATGACCTCGCCTGCGACGCGGAGCGCGGGGAGGACTTCCACTGGCGGGAGGCGCGGCGCTGGCTTGGGCCGGGGCGGCTCATTGACATAAAGCAATGCAGCGTCAGGGCGACACTGTGAAGTTCCTGGGCACCTGCATCGAGCCGAAAGCCCTGAAGAAGGCTCGGCTGGGAAGCTGGGAAGCTGGGAAGCTGGGAAGCTCCAAGCGCAGGCAGTCGGCCTTTTGCCCAGGCTTTGCTCTCCGCCGAGACGCCCTACCTCCACTGCGTCTACCCGGACGGGGAGCCGAAGCCCGGGGAGGAGCCGAAGCCCGAAGCGGCCGAAGCGGCCGGAGCCGGAGAGATGCCGCCAGCCATGTAAATCCCGTTTTCCCCGGCGCCTGGCTTAAAGTTGGCCAGGGCCAGCGAGAGTCGGTGGAGGTTCAAAAGGACACCCTGACCCGGGTTCTGGTCTTTCTTTGGCCTGGTGTCTTTTTGCAAGAATGCTTGTGCTGTCTTCGGCTTTTTGTTCGCGCAGGTCCTTTTGGTGGGCCCTTTGGTGTTTGTTGTCTGTGTGCGGGTGCCTTGCTCGTATGCCCTCCAGCCGCAAGCCGTTCCAATATGCGACTCGCAAGGTCCGGCTCTTTGGCTTGCAGATGCTTGAGTAAAGCAACGTCTAAGTGGCCGAGGGCCGAGGGCCGAGGGCCCTTCACGAAGCTGCAGGCAGCTGGACAAGCCTTAGACTCAGACTCCGTAAAGCCGCAAAGCCTTTCACAGCCAATGGCCCAACTCCCGAAAGAAGCTGCTGCTTCAGCCCTGAGAGTCTCGGGATCCGAATCGCCCGTGATGCGCAGCGGCGCTCTCCTTTTGGCCCTGGCTTTTGCGGGCGGCGGAGAGGCCCGGCGGCCCGGCCGTGACCGGCAGATTCTCGCGGCTTTGCGGCTTTGCGGCTTTCTGTCTCTCGCGCGAGGTGGTTTGGGGAGAGCTTCCCAAGATCGGGAAGAAGTGGTGGGTCCTGGGCCCTTTCGCGTCCGGCAAGGTCGAGTATGAAGCAGAGCCGCGGTTGAAAGCAGAGTAGCAGCTTTCAGCTTCCAGGCTCCAAGTGTGATGCAACTGCCACCTGGGGATTCGAACCCGTCGTCACCTAGGACCCAGTGGAACGGCTCGGAGGAGTCTGGCAGCTTTTTGGCTCCCGTGGCCTGGCAGACCGGGGTCGAGGTCGGATAGCTGGAGTTTCGTTTCCCTCCTTTTCTGCAAAGGAAAGGCGGGTGTCGGGCTGCTGGCCGAGCACGCGGCCGGAGGCGCTGCGCTGGGCAGAGCAGCAGAGTCCGAGCCGCCCTGCAGTTTGGGAGGCCGCGTGTCCTGGAGATGGACCGAGACGTTGAGCAGCACGACTGCCATGGCCATGCGGCAGGGGGTCTCTGCCCGCTTCTGAGCGAAGCCCAGTCTGCTGTTCCTACCAGTGCTTGAGCCGAGGTGGTGATGGGTGGGCACAGATCCAGCGCCCCGGATTCGTGACAGGATGCGTCATACGTCCTGCGGCAATGTCGCCCTCGACTGCAACTGTCAGTGAGTGTCCTCCCGAAAGCGGGCCTCAAAACTTAAAGCAGAGCATTGCTTATTCAGTTCGCCGAGGGTTGCTTCTTGTTCGTGCCCTTGTTTTGCCCGTCACAACTTCCGCAGAACTCTCACGTCTCTCGCGTCTCTCTCTCTCTCTCTGTTCTGTCTCTCTCTCTCTCCTTCTCTGCCTCTCTGCTCCAACTGCTGAAGGCTGCCGCATGACCACATCCCCTTCCAGCAGCTGCTGCAGAGCCCACCTTTGGGATCCGGCAGCGACGTGCTCCACGTCCAGCCGGGCCCTCAGACGATTTGGAGGCCTTTCAGGCTCAAAGGAACGCCGACAGCTTGCAGAACCGTGGGTTGTCACGCAAACACAGAGAAATAGGGTCAAACGATCGAAAGACGGCGGACCGATGGGATGCTTGAAGTCCTGATGCCATTTGGGTGGAGAGGCGAGCATACAACTTAGCAGCTTAGCACCCACAAGCTCGAAACTCGCCAATGTCTCGGCCCAGCCAGCAGTGTGACAGCACCCGAAGAACGCACGCGCACAAGTACGCTGTGCTCTTTGCTCGGCAGCATTGACTCCAAAATCTTCCTACACAGCTGACGAGTTTGAGTGCGCAGAGGACTTAGGGCAAAATCCTAGCGGCTTGTCAGACCTTGATCCCAGGTACTGGGTCGTCGGGGCGCTGAAGGTGAAGACTCCGGGGCGCTTCGGAGTGAACTGCCGCGGGAGCCTTGGCTGTGAGTTAGGGACGTCGTAGAGCTTACGACCTCGCTGCTACTGCTGCTGCTGATTCTCCTGCCACGACTACGATTACTTACGAGTTACCAGTGCCGAGAGGAGGACGACGAGCCATCACAGCCAGCACAGCACAACCAGCACTAGCACCACGGGCACTGCAGCACCAGCAGCAGCACCATCATCATCATTGCATAACTATCCCGCGCCTCCTCCTACTCCTTCCCATCTTCATCGGCATCACTAGCATCACCTTCAGCATCAACGCACAGTTTCGGAACGATTGTCTGCGCCATCCCCACCAGCACGGCTGGCACCACCAGTGATCACTGCTGTGATTACCGTCATCGTCACCATCACCATCTCTGCGGGCGTTTATCATGCTAAAGCCATCAAGCCACGGCGCCGGACGGCCTTCAGCACCGCACCTGCCTCTAAGTGTGCAGCCGAAGAGCCCGTCGAATATTAGCGTTGGCTGCCAAACCTCCGGAACAGCACGAAGCAAGCTAAGGCTTCACACTTTCCACATTGTCTTGCCGCAGGACGAGCAGGTCGGAGGAAGCTTCGGTTCCCGTGTCGAGTCGGAGGGCAATGCAACATGACATCTTTGGGACTTGACGAGCACAAACGTATCCCCTGCGGTCACATCGAAGGTCGTGGGCCCCTTTGCAGGGAACATCTACAGCAGCACCCCCTTCACGGTCCCTGTCGACTTCGAGGCGGTGTCCTTCTGCCTCGTCCTTGTCCTTCCTTTGACCGCAGAAGGTCAGCAGAGTCGTGTCGCCCAAGCTCCGTTGAGGCACCTGGGACCTACCACTTGCTCTCCCGAGTTCGTGGGAAGGCCAGCCTTGAAATGCAGTGATCCACCATTGACCTCGCCCTGTTCACTTTCCCGCAGTCAGCTTTCAGGGGTATGAAACAGCTCCTATCGACACGCCTGCGCAGAACAGGAACTTGCAAAGTTCCAGTCGCACACTCATTGAATGCATGCTGCCCTCGATGCCGCAATTCCCGTTGGTTCTCCACTCCTTCAATGCTTTCTTTGGCAGTCGTACATGCGCAATCATGGCAGAAGTTATTCGTTGCTGATCCTCAGAACAGGGTTGCCGACCTTGCATCCTTGATGCCTTCATGCCGCACATCGAAGAATTTAATCTCTCGAGTCTAGTCTGAATTGACGTCTGAAGGTTCAAACGGCAGCCATGCCAGGTGCAGAAACTTCTTGGAGCAACATCAGAACAGGAACAAAAAGCACACGGAATTGGACAAAATCATCAGGGGCAAGCAATTCTTATCGGAAACTGCGAAATCCCACCCGCAGCCGCGGGGGCTCGTCGGAAGGGAGAGATTGCTTTGCTGCGTCTGGGCACAGGTCCCTTTGCGATTTGCGTGCCGGCTGGAGACTCTCACGACGCTGTGCCTCGGCCTTTTGCTTCTTCGGCAACGAGGGAGGGGGCACGTAGTGTTGATGGGCGCTGAGGAAGGCCACCATCCAGGCCAAGAACCTCCCGGATGTTGTCGGAGGCAAGCTGCTGGTCAGCCCTGCTCCCATCGACTTGCGGGTGCAGAACACCGGTGCCTTGCCGGAAGAGTCGCCGCCTGCTTACCTCACGTCGCCACATTCTTCATGCTGCTGCCGCTTCTGCCGCTTCTGTTGCTGTCGCAGAAGAAGGACATGAAGAAAGGTGACTCGCAAGCTCTGCTCTTGAGCTTAGGAGCCTCCTGGCTGGATGTCAGTGCTGAAGTGGCTCCGAGCCGGTCGTGCCTCGGAGACAGAGTTTTACAGAGGAGTCGTCCTGAGCCAACCAACGGCATCCTACTGGTAGTTCGCGCACGACAGTAACTTTTGATGATCCACAAAAGCAGCCTCCTCTGAGATGATCCAACTTGCGGTGGCGAGCGAAAACAACACCGAGTTTCAGCTTTCCAATTTCGTGAGAGCTCGGGCATCCAAGGTCGGCCGTGTCTGGCACTTCATCCTTTGTGCGCCTGGCACCTGGAGCCGTCGTGCAGGCGGGTTGCTGACGGCAGAATCTCAATGGGTGGGTTTTGCTTGATCCGTGTTGTCTCTTGTGGTAGGATACTGCTGAAGTGCTGCGTGCGCCTGGCGCATGATCGGTAGTCATCACTTCCAGTCCTTTGCATCATACTTGTAGGTCCCCGTGCTGGTCACGGTGAACGGACCCGCGGTGGAGAAGGAGGGGCTTACAGTTACCCGATGTTTTTAGACCACGTGACCCTGCCTTTGGCACGAGTAGAACTTCGATCTATATGATGTCTTGGATCGTGTGGGAAAAGATTGTGCATCACTTCAGGGCTAAGCCGGTGAAGGGCGAAAGGCGCCACCTCATCAACAGGACGCGGCCGCCTGCGTTCGCTTTGACCTGCGCCTCGTCGGCAGCGAGGACCAGAAGGAGCAGGAGGGACGCTGAAGGTGGGGGTGATGGCAGCCTGCGACGTTTTTGGGGAGCGAGAGGCCACCCTCAGCGTCCCCGTGCAGCTGCGCTGCCGCCGGTCCACGCAGTCGGCGCTCTTCTCCTTCCTGGATGTGGACGGCTCCGTCGCCGTGGCCGCCATGCTCAAGCCGAGGAGGCCGGAAGTTGGCGCATGCGGCACTCACCGCACTCACCGCACTCTCCTCGGTCGCCAAGGCCCGGCAGCGAAGCCATGCCGATTCTGGTCTCGCTCTCGGGTGTCGGCGTGGAGCCACAAGCGCAGGCGAGCGCCGGGTCGCCGGGTAGAGGACTTCGACTGCACGAACTCTGGAAAATTCTGCAGGGTTCAAACTCAAGCTGGGAGAGGCGGATGCCTACAAGATGAAGCCTCCGGATGCGGAGGTCCGACCGGGCTTGGGAGGTCGGGGGATGACCCTGGACTGAAGAGGATGATGAGGAAGAGGAAGAGGATGATGATGATTGACCTTGGTTGTCCACGGGTCTTCTCCATCTGGGGCCCAGGGCACAAGAAGTGGAACTTATTGGCAGTGACCCGTTGACAATGAAGAAGTGATGCTAGGACTACATCTTCGGCTACGAAGAGATGTGGGTCCTGGCACCGCAGCGGGACGGACCGCAACTTGGCTGCAGGCTTCTGCTGGGCCCACCAGCAGCCTAAAGTTTTTGAGCCAGGCACAACTGGGAAGACGTCGGCCTTCGCGCTGCCTTGCGCTCGATCGAGGTGCTGGCGGAGAGCCAAGGCGCAAGTGCAGTTTGCGAGGGGAAGGGGGCTCGGACGTGCGGTGACGTGCGCATGCGCGCAATCGCTCGCAGGGGCGGATCCGGCGCGCCTCGTCGTGCACGGCCACTCGCGAGGCGGCCACGGAGATCCTCGGCGTCTCTAAAAATGCGGCCTACTGAGCCCTACTCAAGGGCGTAGAGGTCCGAGGCTGTGCAGTTTGGGAGCGAGCAAGGCCTGGGCCCTGGCCAGTCGCATCCCCGACAGAGTGCTGGGCGTGGCCTCGGCGTGTGGCTGGTACAGCCGCGAGGCGCACGGCGAGACTGCACAGCTTTCCCATCTCTGGCGCTTCTTGCGTTGATCTCATGCCTGCCGCAGCATTTCTTGAATAATCAACTTCACGGGTAGGAGGAATGTCAGCGCCGTAGGGCAGGGCAGAGAGCTTCGCAAGATGGGGTCCAGAGCCTTCACGGAATGTGTCAGAGGAGTACGGCGATGCAAACAACCTCTGGGTGCATGACCCCGCGCTGATGCACATGGAGCCCTGGTTGAAGCTGCGCAGTTCGTCTCTCTCTAATTGTCTTTGTTGAGCTGCTGCGGGTGTGATCTCACCCCTACAGGGGCTAGGGCCGGTTAGCGTCCATCTCTACTACATTGCTACAGACTTTGTCCTTGAAGGTACTGCAATGTGGGGAGTTCTGGGCCACGTACCGTGTAGGTTCACATGGACCGTCAGGGTAAAGGTCCAGTATTATTTTGTGCAAATCAGAAGTACGGCGACACCCCATGCCACAATGTCTCATGCAGACTGTTTCGTATCACTGCCTGTATTGCCATAAAGGTCGTTCTCCTGTGCTCGTCACGTTCTTTGATTATTGATTATTGAGGTCGACATGATCACCGCTGGTAATACTGCCGGAGCAGAATCCGTGAAGCCTTGGCCTACCTGGCTATTGCATGCCTCTGAATTCTTTTCTGAAGTAAGATACTCCTTTTCCCAGTGGCCGACCTTAAACGATTGTCGACAGCCCTCAAAATTATACATAAGCATCAGGCAAATCGAAATCATTCCATATCGGTACAGATATGGAGTATGAGGGTTTTCGTGCGACCTCCTGCACGTCCATGTCAGCTCCGTCGCCGGGTCCCAAAGTGGCTTAGGGTTTGGGCTGCTTCCCACGCGCGACTCTGAGACCTGACAGCCTGACGTCGTCATGTGGAAGCCATGATGCAGACTTGGGAACATCAACCTGCGTTCACGCAACACCAGCCGTGTTCCAACCTCCGAGCCTCGCGAGACATCTCCGAAGCAGGGTTTCTGAACTTTAAGCACTGGCAATCATGCTGTCCCCGACAGCGCATAACTCCCGCCCAAGCTTGTCTTACACTTTAAGCTGCTTAAACCCCTAAGATCCTCTAAGCCCATCAGCCATCAGTCACTCGCCCTTTGGTGCTTAAGTGGGCTTCGTGGTCGGGCCTGGCCCTCGAGGACAAGCTGCTTCTGGGCATCTTCCACGCCAGCGTGGCAGAGAACGAGAACTCCTTGCACGCTTCAAACCTGAAGGCCAGGCGGCGAAGGTTCCAGGCTTCCGCAGGAAAGGGCGGGATGACAAGGGATGCGATAGCTCGATTCCCATGATGCCTTCGTTTGCCACGCAACTTAAGTGCTGTTCGAAAGGCAAAGAACCGAGGACGGCGGTAGTGTTCAGGCTGAGATGAGTGAGATGAGGGACGGCAAAAGGAGGCGATTGAAACCTAGACCCAGAATGCAGTACTTTTGACAAGAGCTCAATGGGCGGTTCTTTTCGTACTTCGCGATTGGAATCAGCTTTCACATGTTTCTCCAATCTGACGAGGTTGATTAGATGCACGGTTCTCAGTCGCTGCATCTCGTCTTGTCCAGGGCCTGCCAGCCCTGGTTCGAACGGCAGCCCGCGATCAGGCCGGCCCCGCCCGGAACCTTCGAAGCTGCAGCTAACGAAGCATTCTTTCCGTGAGGCGGTGCCGCCATGGTTCGGGCGTCGGATGGCAAGGCACCTGGAGGAAGAGGGTGCCAACGTCACCTTCCAGGCTTATGTGAGCTCAAGCGAGAGGGAAGATACGACATGTCGCGATGTGGCGATGTGCAGATCAGTCCAGATCCCTGAGAGGAGTTCGATCAGGAGCACTGGTGGTGGGACAGCCAGGACAGCCTGCGATTCTGAAGATTCTGAAGAGGGTGAGTTCCGACCCGGCGACGCGCCGCCGCGCCGCCGCGCTGCCGCAGGAGCCCAATGATGGCGGCGTCCTGCACGACCCGGGCCTCCGGAAGTGGACGCTGGAGGAGATGAGGGGGTCCCAGAAGGGTCCGAGATGCCCTTACTAGTACAGTAGCAGTAACATCCGGTAGCCTAGTAGGACCTAGTAGGGCCTATAGTAGGGCTCTGTATGTTCTGCCAGGCGGCCCGGCGTCCCCGGCTGGCGCTGTCCGAGCTCCTGGCTCAGGCTACCCGGCTCTGAGCTTCGTCGCTGTGTTTTTGCCCCTGGAAGCCTGGAAGCTTCGATGAGAGCTCAGGGCGACTTCGTTCTGGCGGCTGGGGGTCCGGAGTACGAGGACAAAGGGCGACTCCGGGGTTCAAGGTCGTTTTTTGGTTCGGGAACCAGCGAAGCACAAAAAGCACTGAGCCACGAAGAGTTGACTTGACCTTTCATAAAGTGCAGAGTTTTCGCTCAGACACGGAGCTCCTCAAAGGTTTCCTCCGCCCCTTTCCTACCCTTGCAGCCCTTGCACTGCTCATTGTAATGTGCGTGCACTGCGTGCACCTGTGACCTCAAGGAGGGCTCCGGCCCGGCATGAAGAGCAGAAATCCTAAAAGAAACTCTCAGCCAGGGAGCCAGGCCCTAGGGAGCCAGGCCCTTGGGCCGAGCACCAGCATCCCAGGATCAGGATCGCAGGATGATGATGAGCATCATGAGCATCACACTGCTTGAATAGAAAACCAACTGGATCGCCGAATATAGACCCTAAAGGTCCATGCCACATATAGTGGTATAGTAAGACAAGAGAGGAGCCCTTTTTTGGGTACTGGTGCTCCGTTCGACTTCTTGTGTTTCTCCTCCCTCGTTCCAGGGCAGGTTCGGCCTTCGGATCCTTCAGCGCCGGGCGCCCGCGGCGCGGGGCTTCCTGACGCTGAGCAGAGCATCGGGGAAGCAGGTGCTGTGACGACACAGGGAGAGAGTGGGGGCTGGGGAGGCGCTTTAGATGGGTTTAGGGAGCGGGCTTTGGGTGCAGGGGCGCGGTGTGGGGAAGCTCCGCACCGTGGACCATTTCTGTCGCAGTTTTTCTCACAAGTGGGTTCGGTAAGAACATCCCAAAACGTGCAGGGTATGGGGATCGGGGAGGCAGCTTTGCCGCCCTTTTTGCGACAGCGGTGATCTTTTCAGGAGACGGTTGTCATGTACTAGAGCGGACTGCAACATATGGTAACATACTACAACACAAAATATTTTAAAATATAAGAGACTCTAATGGATATATGGATATAGTATACGCAACACTGTAGGGGACCGGGGACTATGGCCGATGCATCGATGCAGGTGGTGCTGACGACTGCCAATGTGCTGCGCTTCGCCGTGCGGATGTCGGGCGGCTTCGGGCAACTCCTGCAAAAGGTCACAGTGCTGACACAGTGGTTGTGGGTTTAGTGTTTTGGGGTCTAGGGTTTACGGCCCCTAGACCTGAGACAGGGGAATCGAAACGGAGCATCGTGAAGAAGTGGGTTTCGCGTTCTTGGGAGCGTGCTTCAATCAGTTTGGTTCTTGTCCGGGTAGGGTTCCAAATTTCTCTGTAACAGTAGGCTATAGGTTGAGTTGAGTCCATGGTCCACGCGCCAAGCACACAGGGGGACCAGCTGCTGTTGGACGGTGGCCTTCTGAATCTGGGTGACGAGGAAGAGGCACAAGCGTAAGAGACATGCAATGTCAGTGTCAGACTTTACCACATGGGCTTGGCTCCTGGTCAGCAGTTATTGCTTTTGGTTGTAGCTGCCTCTTCTGCCGGGCAGAGCACCAGCTTGCAGCCATGGTGATGAGCTCGGAGTACGCCGGGCAGACCAGCTTCTTTGGCACCAACACTCCGTTGCCTCTCGAGTNTCTTCTGCCGGGCAGAGCACCAGCTTGCAGCCATGGTGATGAGCTCGGAGTACGCCGGGCAGACCAGCTTCTTTGGCACCAACACTCCGTTGCCTCTCGAGTCTGGCTATGCCATTGTGTGGGGTTTTGGTGCTTGCTTCTCTGTGTTGACCACGGTGATGGTCTATCTGGACAAGTACGCCAACGGCACAGAGCACACGTCGGAGTTCTTCAACACCGCCGGCAGGTCTGTCAAGACAGGCCTCACTGCGTCTGNGCACAGAGCACACGTCGGAGTTCTTCAACACCGCCGGCAGGTCTGTCAAGACAGGCCTCACTGCGTCTGTAATTGTGTCGCAATGGACGTGGGCGGCTACGCTGCTTCAGTCCTCCAACATGGCATGGAACTACGGCGTGTCTGGCCCTTTCTGGTACGCCAGCGGTGCCACGATCCAGGTCTTGCTCTTTGGCATCCTGGCGATCGAGATCAAGCGCCGTGCTCGGACTGCACACACCGTTTGCGAGATGGTGTTGGCGAGGCGATGATGCCTGGAAAGCGTGGTGGTGGTAGTAGTGCTGGTAATAGCATTCACTTGATTATCCGATCTCTGTGCACACTGGGCGATCTCGGCCAAGACTTTGATTATTGACACCCTCTTTGCATTGACATAATTCAGAAACATGGTCGATTCCTATNTGGTAATAGCATTCACTTGATTATCCGATCTCTGTGCACACTGGGCGATCTCGGCCAAGACTTTGATTATTGACACCCTCTTTGCATTGACATAATTCAGAAACATGGTCGATTCCTATTTTTGTACTCAAAGTCAACGTTGATAGAGATTTCCTGGGCTCATTTTTGATTTTCTTCACGCCCGTTCCAGTAACCGCACCTTTGCATGAA